>JAFVLL020040407.1:0-45516 GCA_021397915.2 Tor tambroides
ATATATATATATATATATATAAAATGTAGTATGGGGACAGAGCCTATTTTACAACAAACCTAATTACAAATGACTCGTACAAGAAAAATAATGCTTCTATTGCACAACTGATGGACATGATGTTAAAGGGTTAGTTGACCCACAAATTTAAATTCTGTCATTAATTATTCACCCTCATGTCATTCCAAACCCATTTGACCTTCATTCATCTTCAGAACACAAATTAAGATATTTTTGATGAAATGTGAGAGCTTTCTGACCCTGCATAGACAGCAACAGAACTGACACATTAATCGCCCAGAAATGTAGTAAGGACATTGTTAAAATAGTCCATGTGACATCAGTGGTTCAACCTGATTCATCAAAAATATCTTAATTTGTGTTCCGAAGATAAACAAAAGTCTTACGAGTTTGGAACAACATGAAGGGAAAGTAATCAATGACAGAATTTTCATTTTTCGGTGAACTCTCTTTTTAAATTTTCCTCTGCATTACAGTATGTTGCCATCAGACTCATTAAGAGATGACTGGCATTTTAAACAATACTGATACACATTCCTCTTCACCCTAACAGATGCCCTGTTTGAGTGTTTATAAAAGTGTTTTTGGTGTTACCATGGTATCTTTTATAAGTGTGGGCACTGGTCTGAGAGGTTAGATGTGTGTTGTGTTGTATGCTGCACTCTGGCATGGGTGGTCTAGGCTGTCTCTCCTCTGTGTTTTTTATGAGGAGAGTGATGTGCCCTGCAGATGTTTCCACACACATGCCACATTTAAACAGTCATTATAAAGTCATTCCTCATCTCTTTATGACAAGAGAATGCTGCTCTCCATGTCGAAAGCCTGCGCAGTCTTGAAAAAAATCAAAGAGAGTAAAATATAGCCCCTTGCGGATTTCAGAATAAGTTTTACAATCTCTGCAAAATTCTTCAGTCTGATCGCACACTCGCACTCTCTCTTGATCTCTCCGTTTTTCCAGAGGGCTCTTCCAAATCTGAACCACCTGATAATAACCCACCACCTCACTTCAGCCATTCAGGCCTCAGACCGTTTTATTTAGTGTTTTCTTACAAAAAGCGATCCGTACGGCTCTGAGCAGTCTGGTTCAGTTGGACGATAAATAAAGATGGCTTTGGGGTGCCGTTCATTGACTATGAAACAGGCACATGGTTCGCATTTCTCCGCTCTATCGGCACGCAGGAGGACAGTAAATTCAGCGAGAGGAAAAACCACTAATTTACATCCTCACTTCCACCACGCCATTGACTCATATAAATTACCTCATAATGGCAGCGGCAACGCTGTGTTGCCGTCCCGAGTAGGTCCCAAATGAGACCGCCAGGCTCAGAATAAATGATTTACTCCATACCATAATGGCCCTGTTGATTGAGCTGAAGTGGGGATGGAGGCTGATTCTACTCTATGGGTTTTATCAAGGCCCAAGACGGGCTGATGGTACCTTGATATATGACCTCATGGAGAAGAGGTTGGCAAGCATGGTGGACAGGCCCTGTGCCAGGCAGCTCTGGGCTATGAAGCCTGCCTTCAGCTCGGCCAGGCAGATCGCATCATCACCCTCCTTCCAGTTCCAGCTGGGAATGTTTAGCAGATGGGCCTGAGGACACACGGGACGAGACAAAGGGAAGTTAACAATGCCCCCTGTTGAGAAGTCTAGCAAGTGTAGTAATGAAAAACACCAGCAAAAAAAGTGAAAATCAATACATTTCTTACAGTTTAGAGAGAAGTGGAAGATCTGAACTAATTTGTAGCAGATAAACATGAACTTATTATGTATTATATTAAGGTTTGAAACACACAGTACAAAACACTGTCAAAACAAAGCATGTTACAACAGTCCCTGGTCTCCCCTACCTAAGTTAGATTATATAAATCTGTCAAACTGATAACGCAAATCTCATAACAGTAGCACGTCACTATTTCATATCTCACTGCTAACACAGCGGGTTCGCTGACAGTCCTCTAAAACAGCTGTCTACAGTTGACATTCAATTGCTCTCGAGTGAACTGTCCCATGAACAAGAAACATCCATCAAGTCATTAACATCCAGCTCCTGTTCCAGCGCTCCCTGGTGAATACAAAGCTGTGTTCATTTTTCTGTAATAGGGGATAAACACTGAAGGGAAAAAATATGTAGACGTACTATATTTGATTCCTGTGAACTTATAAAATTCCTGTTGTCATGGACGGCCAAATCTAAGGGCCTGTTCTGATATGGCACATATTTATCTGCCACATGTCAGATTTTTTTTTTTTTTTTAAATCAATTGTATAGCCTCTTTGTACATTATTTGTATTCTTTCTATTTAGGTCTTGATCATTTAATTTGAATTGACATAGCAACAGAAAAGATCACTTCCTACCTTGTTGTGGTACTGCAACATTTGAGTGATTATTCTGATCTTTGGATGGTAGTTCTTGATAGATATTACTCTGTGAAAAGGAGAGCAGTTGTATTAATTTACAGGTCATTTAAAGGCAACATAAAACAGCATTTGTGGGGAAAGCAAACTTGGTTTGTTTCTTTAGATGTATTAATTTAGCTTAAAGGTGCATTCAGTAATTTATTGCTTATTAAAAAAAATACATAAAGATACACTTCAAAAGTTTGGAGTCTGTAAAATGTTTTTGAAAGAAGCCTCTTCACCGAGGCTGCATTTATTTGATCAAAAGTATTGTAATATTGCAATATTGTAAAATATTATTACAATTTAAATCAACTGTTTTCTATTTTAATTTATTTTTAAATCCAACTTATTCCTGAGATGCCATTACACCAATCTTCAGTGTCACATAATCCTTCAAAAATCATTCTGATATGCTGATTGTGTGTTCAAAAAAAAAAAAAAGTTTCATATTATCAATGTTGAACCCAGTTACGCTACCTAATATTTTTTGTGGAAACTTTGACACAATTTTTCATGATTCTTTGATGATTTCAAAGTTCAAATAAAATATTTTTTTATTTTTTTTATTTATTTTTTTTACATTAAGAATTTTTTTTTTTTTAACAATTTAATGCATCCTTGCTAAACAAAAGTATTATTTCTTTCTTACTGACCTCAAATTTTGAACAGTAGTATATAAATGGCACTTTTGAGAAATATCATTAAAATGATGTACACTCACATAAGATGAAGACTCTAGACATATTAATCCTCTAGAAAAATCTGTTTTATTCTGCATGGAGCAGGTTGCTCCCTCACGTAAACAAAAAACTACTGATTGCACCTTTAACCTCCAGGAGGACCGTCCCAGAATTCACCATCGCAAGTCACTTTAGATTAAAAACAAGCATCTGCTGAACGAATAAAAAATAAATAAATCTTTCATTTCCATAGAGGAGCCTGTGATATGTGATTTCCCTGTGAAATCCAGTCTGGATTTCTCTCCAGTCTCGTAAGAGAGGTGCAGAATTTATTTCCATATTAAGCTGCTCTATAACACATTAGTTCAAAAGAGCACTCCGAGACCTGCCTAAATTAATATTTCATTTTCCAAACAGTCCAGACTGGGTGCAATTCTGTGCATTACTCACGGCTAAAGAACATCTCCAGCATGAAAGGAGGAAGGGAAATATGTTTGCCCTCCCTTCACACACACTTTTTCAGAGCAATATTACTTGACTCCATTCCTCCTGGCTCCTTTCATCTGTGTCCAGGTATAGCATGTGTGAATCTAACCTGAGACGCCGAGCATCCCATTCACACCTTCCTTTAACAGCACAGGAGGGTGAAAGATATCAGCTTTCAATATGAAAATGTCCCTGAGGACATGAGGATGTCCCTTGTGAGTGTATGATGCTGCCCACAAACATCAAAATAAGATGTGCTCAGATGTGTTGATAGCAAATCTAACCCTTCACCGAACTGACCTCATGATATTAGAGGCATCTTCAGCATCGGGGTCTGCACAGTATTTGTTTGCAAGAATCAAGCAGGCGTCCGCTGACTCGATCTGTACACGACGGAAAAGAAAAGGTGACGTCTCTGTGTTCAGAACAGCATCAAAACATCGAAAATATACTAACAATCTGCTGCATTATTATCTACAATGTCTAATGTATGAAGTTACCTTCACTCTTGCTAGATCATGTGGGTTGAGGACCGATCCTTGATAGAATTCCACCTGAGTGAAGTGACGTTTGAACAAGGCTTCCAGCTCAAGATTAGGGGAAATACTAGAGTTTGGAAAAAAAAAAAAAAAAAAAGAGAGAGAAAGTGTGTTACTAATGAAGAAGAATGCTTTTTTGAAAATGCTTTAAGTTTATAGGAACAATGTGTCATTTGTGTGCCACTAGCGGCTAACAAAAGAACGTCAAAACAGCTTATTGGCTGATCTCTTTGTTATATAAAAACAGAGCAAATGGATTTGATTTATTTGTTTTTCTTAGTAACATGCAGTCATTATATTCTTTACAGTGCGGAAAGGCTCCATCAAGATTATAAAATGTATTCCAAAGGGAATTGTACTTACTTATGAAGAAAAACAATTTCTACATTGACATCATCCCTGTCCTTGTGTAGGAAGTCTTTAAGGAAGTTGGAAACACTTTCGAGCGTGATATGACCACAGACCACAATGTGCCTGTAAGGGGGAAAATTCAGCTGAAGAGTGCAACATAAAATAAAACAAAACTCTGGCATATCCTAAAAAGGAGCATAAAGTCATAACCAAAAATGTCTTGAAAAGATTTAATGTTGTGGCTTTCAAATATTCGCTGTCCGTTATAGTCATAACAGCACATGTTGTTTTACCTCATATTTATAAACATGGTTTAAAACATTAAAATGACGTGCTTTGAACTTTTCAGGACAAACAAAATTGAATCTTACGTTTTAATGTTGGATTGTCAAATGTTCTTAATAAGCCGTGTCTCTGTAGCCAAACCACCCCTGTGCTAGGACGCATGTTGACATGTACATCAATACTAACTGACAAGTATCGGAACCCCTGTCAAAAGCGGTTAAACTGTTTTTGGATCTGTGGCTGCCATGAACTCTAACCGTGACTTCTCCGGACAGGCACCGAATGAAAAACTTGCAATATATCAGATGGAACAAACAAACAGACTCAACTGGATTGTTCCAGAGGTCACGGTCTTCTGGGGCTCATTTATTCTGCCTCCATAGTAAGATCTAGTTTCATACTCTAGAGCTGTTCCAAAACCTAGTAGTGAGCTGCCTTGACATCTACTGGCTGCATCGGCAACACTCAAATAGCGCTTCTGTGATATATTAGCTAAAGATGCAATAATTTAACTAAGCAATAATCACACAAACAAGGTTGCTGTTGTTTATACAACAGTGCAATAAACAATGTACTTAACATTGAGTAACTTGCGTTCATTCAGTTGTATATTTTTGTATTGCCAACTAAAATAAAATCTAAACAAGCAATATACAATAATGACATTCAATTCCTGAATGAGTAAGTCTTCTTAATTTGGTTGAGTAAATGATTCAATGACTCACTCTTAAAGACAATGAATCTGTGTTTTTAAACAAATCAGTTTTATTGTTATTCTGTGACTTGCATGTGCTTCATTTTTGATTAAATTAGAATTTTTGAACAAATCAGTAGAGTAAATAACTCAGTGATGTACTCATGAAGTCACTCATTTGTTTAAATTTCTGCATAAATCATTTTTTTTTCTTAAATCGGTAGAGTGAATAATTCAGTAGCTCACTCATGAAGAAACTCACTTGTTTCATTTCTAAATTAATCAGTTTAGTCAATGATTCAATGACTCGCTCATAAATGACACTTGTTTCATTTATGAATAAATCTGCGTATGAACGCATCTGTTAGTCAGTGATTCAGTGACTCAAAGATGATCAGATATTTCTTTGCTAAATAAATCAGCGTGTTTGAACAAATCAATTTAGTAAATGATTCAATGACTCAAAGACAGTCACTTGTTGCCACCTACTGGCACAGCAGTGCAACCTGCTGAAAGAGTCACTGAAAAATCCCTCAACTGAAGGTTGCATTTTTAAGCCTTTAAACTATATACCAAACTACACACTAATGCACTTTAAATTACACACCAAAGTTGTTCTCAAGAGTTTTTTTTATGTCTGCAATGATCTGAATCATATAAAAGATTACGGCCCATCATTACTATCCTAACAACTTAATGGCCACTTCTATTACTGTTGCAGAACAATAACAATGCTTTATTTGTCAAGCAGGGCTTCTATGCAACAGGAGGTTAAAGAGTTGAGCTTTAGCCATGGGGTTTTGCGGATCACTTCACTTCCCATGCTGGATTACTCCAATACTGCTGTGGTCAAAGTCTCAAGAGCTTTAACCATGCACGGTCATCAATCTAAATCTGTCCAAACTAACTCTCTCTTCCCTCAGCAGACATGATGTGTTCATGAGTTAACAAAGAACAGGGGCTGCTGACCTTAATTGTAACTGGGTGTATGTGCCTGTACACTCTCAGTTGCAGGAGAGGTGCTTATTTGTGCTGAGATCCAGGGCAAACATTAAGCGGATCTCTGTTTGCCGGAGGGACGCGATGAGTCTTTATGGGTGCAGTGTCTGGATGCTATCACACATAATGATCTTCACAGATCTGGCCTCTTGTATTTAATGAGTGGTAGTAATTGCATGCATGACTGTCCTGGGATGAGAAGACTCTGTTGAGTTGATGGCTTGGTGTAAAGCCAACAGTGTCTGGCAAAAGGGTGGCTTGATGAGAGACACATTATTCATGTTTTCCTATTTCCAAAAATGCCCGTTTGAGAGCTTTAGTTAAATCGCAGTTTTGTATGACAATGCTCTCACTCTTTTTACTCTAGAACAGAGTCTCTGGCATGGATACAAACACACTCTGTCTCGGCTTATGTCAGACATCTCGTCTCCATGTTTGGATGAGTTATCAGTGGTGCGTGACTGTGCTACTGATTGTGTTTCACCACTGCGGGGAGTTTTTTTTTTTTTTTTTTCCTTCAGGTTTATGGTACTGCCAATGAAAGCGATATAAGATGTAAAACCATACAAAAGAGTATTAGATAAGACTAATGTCATTATGTGATGTCTAAACCTTCATAACTATTTATGTGCTTGTGTTAAAGTGCACTCAGTAATACATAATGTCAGTAAGATCCCAAATGAACTTTTGTGAATTTCTGTTCAGCAATGAAAAAATAAAATAAAATATCACAATTCCAACATTGACACTATTTTACAATATTACTGTTTATCGGGATTGAACTGGTAGATATAATTCTGACAGAATAAATTTACATTGTATCATTTATCGACAGCTGATTCTTTTTTTGTGTTGTTTTGTTTTTTAAAGTGCCTTATAACAACAAGACAGTGATAAAGTTTCAACTGGTCACGCGATGTTAACATAAGCCTTCATGAGGCCTATCGTAAAATACAACAGCTTTTATGACTCCTGATATCACTAAAGTCTTCAATTTAAGTGTACATCAAACAATTTTACTCCAATTACTGAGTGCAACTTTAAAGAATAGCACCAAGATGGAAAAACATGTTTCCTTTCAAAAAAGTTATGGAGGATCGTTCTGCATGATCTATTCGTCTGTTGGCATTTTTTGCACACTATTTCAAACTTCTTTATGACTGTATAATCACACTATTGCTATAAAATAGGGGAGAGTTTATATAACTGATTAAAAATAGTATGACTAATTATTATGAAAAAACCTTTTTGAAAAAACACCAGAGCATTTTACCAAGAAAAAAATAAAAAACTAATTTTAAAATGTTTAAACAATTAAATTCTGGTGGAAAAAACAACTTAAAATCTACACACTTAAGATATCTTCAACTTAAAATACACACACTAACAGCACTATACTGTGAACAACACACAGTGAAGAGAACACTTGGGCTACAACACAATGTTACCCACAATAAGGTGAAATAAAATAAAAAAAATGTGCACAAACTGAGCAAGCAAATGCAGAAGGGCAGTAACCCAGCATGCACTGTGAATCATGCCAAATAAAAAATAAAAAAAAAGCACCAAAAATATGTAAATCATAACCAAAATTTAAAAGAAATGAAACACAACAAGCTCGAACATCAGCCTCAGCAGCGAAACCATTGATACTGCTCTAATCCTTAAACTGAGTCGAACGAAAAGTCTCCGGTCTGTTTCCACGCTCATCACAGTCTTTTATAATCAACAATGTTTTAGGAAAAGCTGTGTCCAAATGATAGCTGTGAGGAGAACGCTTTGTGATTAAAGGGGTGCATGCCTGCCCTTGTCTTCAAACTAAGAGAGAACAGAGCTTGAGATGGACCACATGTGTAGTCCACATGGGGCCAGGGCTCTATCATCATTACAATAAACAACTTGATGCAGGGGGACAATAATGAATTTAATTTGGAAACTCTTTAGCCAGTAACACCTCCTTAAACTACTGTAATTATTCAAAAACACTCCATTATGTCATATCTGACTGCAATTTCCCTACATACGCTGTAAGGCTGTGTATCGGTCAGAAATCACCAGATATTCAATACTCTGGGTGCCAAATGTAAAAGGTTAAAAACAGATTAAGAACAGACATTTAAAAAACATTATTGACTGACCTATAATCTAAATAGGTGGGTTACTGTGGTGGTTAACTGCTGCGCATCTCAAGAGTGGGTCGGTTTTAATCACTCTTGTGTGGTTTGTACTTATTTAGACTACCTGCATTCTCACAAATTAAATAGTAGGAAATATGAACGCACAAATAAATGATCAATGTAATATTCCAAGTGTCTGAACTACAAAGAGGTTTAAGCAGTGCTCATGGCCAGTCAATGTGGTTTGTGATGGGCACAAATGTTTGCATATCAATTATATAGTTAAATGATCCTTCTGAGACCCAGAAACTATCAGTTATATTATCAATTATATATGATTGATTTTCAAACGGTGTCATAATTTCCTTACCCTCATGTCATTCCAAACCTGCTGTAGTACTTTTATCATATTATTTATATACTATTATAGTGTTTATTAATACTTTGAAATAACTTTTCTTGTACATTTTTTTTTACATTAAGTTTTTTTTAATATTTCTGTTTAGCTGTTAATTTATTACAATATTATATATTACATTACATATTATATTATTATATATTACAATTTTAGCTTCATTTTACAGAAACTTATTTTATTTGTATGGAGCTCCGCACATGACATGCATGAAAAAAAAAAAAAAAGCAAATCGTGTGCATGACATAATTCATTCCCAAATTTGACTAAATCATGTGCACAATTTACTAACTCATTCCCTCATTTTAATTAAATCGGGTGCATAATATAATAATTCATTCCTTCTATTTGATTCAACTAAAACATGGCCATGATTTAGTAAAATGAGGGAATGAATTATTATATAATGTGCACGATTTACTTAAAATAAGGGGAACAAATTATATCGGGCGAACGATTTAGTAAGACAAGGGAACAATTTTTTATGTTGTGCGCATGATTTAAAAGTTTTTCTCACATGCAGGGCTCCATATATTTCAGTTAGTTGCCAATGCAACATTTTTATTCTCCATTTAATTTTTTTTTTCCTAGTAGGCTATTTATAATTTGTTTTAGCTTTATTTCAATTAACTATTTTTTTTAATATGTTTAGATTTAGTTAAAAATAACTGTATGATTTACTTTCTTCTGTAGAACAGTAAAAAAGATATTTTGAAAGTCACTAAATAAATAATACATACACAGACATTTTTCTACACATTTTCTTTTGTGCTCCACAGAAGAAAGAAAGATTTGGAATTAAATGTAAATGATGATAGAATTTTCATTTTTGTGAGAACTATCCCTTTAAAGTTTGGATCATGCACATTTAGTCGAAGTTGAGATTCACTAATTTACACAAAATGCCTATTAAATGCATTTTTCAGAATGTGTACAAGTATATTTTCAAAGACATAACACAAACGTTATTTTGTAATTGTATTTTCATTTAATTGTGCCTTGATGTATTTTCTCAATATACACTAAAACATTAGTTTATGTAATACTGTATACGCACCTATACTTTTTTTTCTGATGGGTCCTAGGAGGTTATACATAAATGCAAAATTCTGCAGGACAATGCAGTAAGCTGTCCAACATCACAGACTATACATCAGACTGTCAGCTATGCATGGACAGTTCTCCACACACACCTAAGCTGAAGTCACAGAACCAGATGACTGAACCTCTACTGATCTCACTCATTTTAATGCGTTGTGAGAGGCATATCAGTAATGGCATTCCTATATGCCATTCTGTCCTCTTTTCAACTCTTACTCCATGCATGCGCATGCCAACACAGGCCTGGTCTGTGGGGGCAAGCGGTGCCGGCTCCACGTTCTTGGTGTGGCTTAGATTCTGGAGAGAAGCTCAGAGGCGGTGCATGAGCTCAGAGTTCACTCAGGGTTTATGTCAGTTTCAGCAGTGCTCTAATGGAAACCACAGAGACCCCGGCCTGATCCAACAGAACGCTGCTCTATATTACAGTCAGTAGATCCAGATCTGCGTTCCTGTTCTGATGGTTAAACGCTACGCTGAACACACGCTGACATCAACAGCCATCACAAACCTGGCTGTTGCATGGTTTTAATAGCAGAGATTACACTTCAAACTACTGCTAGGCTCGGCACACCATGACTGTACTGTCAGGGCTCAAATAATTAAATAAATACATAAATATTACTAAAAAGCTAATGGCCTCTAAAAAGAAACATTTCAGCTAAATTACTTTTTAAAATTACAGAATTACTTGATAAAGATGGTTGTTAAGAAGGACTTCAATACACTGAGTGCACACTTTTAATAAAAATGATATATAGAGATATATATATATATATATATATATATATATATAGTTCTGCATAAAAATATTTCTTAAAAAAAAGGAAAAAAGAAATCTTACTGGCCCCAAATTTTTGAACTTTACGGTATATATCATTTTATGCTGTCACTCTAGTGATCCTGATTTCATTTGTCCATCACAAACCACAGTGGTCATAAACATAACAGTTTCTTTAATAATAATTCTCTAATTGTTTGAAAAAAGTCATGTCATCTAGTTTTTATACTCACTTACACGCTTCACTAAATTTCTTGGTTCATTTTGAACCAGACAAAGAAAAATGACTGATATCTGACTATCTCACAAAGTTTTGCACATCAGACTTTAAATTATAATATTATAGTCATATTTATTGTCATATTAGTCACAATCTGGAACCCTGTTAGCAAGTTAACAAAGGGATGAAAGTGACTGCATATTCATATTGATTAAAAAAAAATAGTTAGGAAAGACAGAATCTGGTTTTATTGCTGCACGGTTGTTCCTACAAATATTATGAGAGTACTGTTAGACTGCAGTTAATATTATCCATAATTTTTTTGTTTTAAAGTCAAGCTAAACTCTACACCAAACATTACTATAATCAGTGTTTCTGTAACATTTATGCAGCCTCCAACGTTTATTCATAAACACCTACTCATGGCCAAAAAAAAAAAAAAAAAAAAAAAAAACTTGGCCGTTGGACTTTTGTGAGTTTATGCAGAATTACACTCTAAACTATGTATTTTGCACCAGCCTGAGCTTGTCGGAAATGTGCTGACAGTGGAAATAAATATCCCAACACATTTATTTCGAGGTGTCGTGATGTGTCCGTTCATGAGCGCACAGTCCCATGCATATTTAAACAATAAGGCGAAGCCTGGTGCCTGTCTTTCTGCTCGGCCAGAGAGCTGGAGCCTACTGTAATTGCAACCAGATGCGGCACATGGCCAGAGAAAGAAAGTGAGAAGAAGAGAAATAAGCTCTTTAATAAAGCCTTCTCTAACACAGACCACGGAATCAAATGTGGGGCTGAGGCCAAACATAACATTTCATCAATCTTGTTTCACTGACAGCGAAACGGCATCAAACAAAGGGGCTCTTAATGGCTTTCTCCCGGCTTAGTATTTGCCCTCAAATTCAGATGATGAAAGCCGGACGTGACCATGGGCCTGTTTCATGCTGCGAAATGGGTTGGGAAAGAGAGAGAGCGCGCGCGCACGGGCTCTGGAACGTAAACGCGAGCGTTCGGGAGAATCGCTGTGCTGATGACAGGGCCGTGTTTGAGCCAGAAACGAGTGTGGGGGGGGGGGTTCAAAAATATCCACATTCACATTCAGGGGTCATCTTTGAAAAGGAAAAGAAAAAACAGGACATGGTAAAAGTACCAAGCGGGGCAAAAAAGCAAGCCAATTGCAATGGAGCAGCTCCAGTGCGAGAGCTGAGGCATCCAGGCATTCAGGGTGTGCGCTGACTGAAGATCAGGGCCAGAGTCATGTCACACAGAGATGAGGTGAAGGGCCAGCAGTGACACACAGCCAGAGAGGCTTTTCTCACTGCAGCATGCAAACAAAAAAAACCAACAGACGTCCATTCACAGACAGCATGCGAGAGATGGGTCAAGCATGATGAGCAAAACTCAGAGAACAGAAAACTGAAACAAACACAAGACAATGATGACACTGAGTAAACAGCGGGGTTTTTTTTTTTTTTATCTGAGCGTCACATATAAGCTAGTGATATTCTATCATTCGTTGTGCTCTTTTCTATTTCAAATGCAAAACAAACACACATTCTACGGCAGCACACAACGGACGGAAAAGCAACAGTCACTGTAATGAAATTAAAATGCAGCAGATGCGTTACGGAAAAGAAGCCACGGACACAGAGCAAAGGACATGGACATGTGGCTTCGATGGCCAAGGTCTCCAGTCACAGTGTGACATTCATTCGTCCTATTATTTTTGTCTGCACTAACCCCCCTCTCTATCTGAGACGGGGGCACGTGAGTCACACAACCACACCTGGTTCTGGATTTTGACTTACTTTCTGCCTCGTGTCGAGTTATAACTCCCTCCGTATTTCTTCCGATTAAGGATGAGAGCAGCAATTTCTGGCACGTAGCGAGCAAACATGGCCTACATGCATGGAACAGAAAAAGAAAAGTGCATGCAAAGAGGGGTTCTGCTGTGACCAAAGCCACAGAGGCACCTGGAATACTTACTTTCTGCCATTTACCGCACTATAGGAACCACCATATTTCTTGCGGTTTCCTATTAACTCTATGATTTCAGGGACGTAGCTGGCAAACATGGCCTAAGGAGAAGATAGGAGACAGAAGCAGAGGCTAAAAAAAGAGAGCGGAGAGACCCGTCCGAGTCTGGAATTTTTTTTTCCCCCCAACCTCTGAGGTGTAGAAATTGACATGTGTTTACTCCAAAAACAAAATAGTGTAGCTTGGTCATATGTTTTTTTTTTTATTATTATAAAATGTCCATTGTGCTTCCGAAAAGATCTGAAAAAAAAAAACTAATTGAGGGGAAAATGGAATAAAGGCCCACTTTGGAGGCACTCCACTGGTTTGGAGACAATTAAAAAAAAAAGTTAGTTGTGCTGCCCATCTGTATTTTCTCTGACAGCACAAAAAAAAAGTCTTCTGAGAAGGAAGAGAAAGAAAAAAAAAACCTACATGCCATGTTTTGTCCAACAAACACTAATGCAGTGGCAAGTGGATTTGAATAGTCCAGCTTGATCGCCCACAGCTGCAAAGCACATTAAGACTCATTAGTGTGCTTCAAATGAGCTGGATGCACTTTGCAAGATTGCAGCCTTGACAAAGTTCTGTTTTATCTTCACGCTATGTGTGTTACTAGGGATCTTAATCCCAGAGTTGTCAGCCTGACCTCACGAAGAGAGTTGTGAGAGGTTCTTCACCTCTCTCTAGGGCCCTGATGAATTATGACATCTGCCTGATCAGATCTGACGGTTTACAACATTTCCATACTGAAGCCATTAATTGAACACCTGATATAAAGCAGAGCAGTGATTATTTCCATACCTCCTCAAAAACAAAAAGAAATAGCAGATTGCTATGGAAACTTCTGGACAGCTGGAAATTTCTGTGTCCAGTGATAGAACTGAAGCCCATCTGTCCTGCATTATGTCTATATAAGCTTCACATGAGACCTTCTGAATGCCTGTGGATGATCTATACCAGGCTCTCTCAACCCTGGTCCTCGAGGGCCACTGTCCTGCAAATTTTAGCTCCAACCCTAATCAAACACACCTGAACCAGCTAATTAAGCTGTTCAGGATTACTAGTAAGATACAGGCAGGTGAGTTTGATCAAGGTTGGAGCAAAACTCTGCAGGACAGTGGCCCTCCAGGACCAGGGTTGAGAACCCCTGATCTATACCTTGATCTTGAGTCTGTTAACCAGCTAAACACTAAAGCTGGGAAATATATATTGATTCTTGAATATGAATATTTTTTAAATAGTTTCTATGAAAAAGGTTCAAAATGACATCATTATTCAAAAATTATTCACTGTGAAATGTGAATATGAGTTACTGTAAGGAGCTATTCTTACCTAATCTAACCCATTACTTTCCATGGTGTGACCAAATTTATTTGGGTTCAATTTTGGATCTATTCAGCCACAATAGCAGTTTAGTTGAAATAACAGTTTCTCTGATTGACAACAAAATATAATATGAATAATAATAATAACAATAAATTGACATTTTTCACTTGTAAATAATTTTACCAAAAACGTCCTGCAGAACATACACATCTAATCTCTGCTATTTCTATGTATATTTTCCAGTATGCTCATCTGATGTAAATGCACTTATAAGAGTGTTTTTGGCTGCTTTTGCTATGGTGACGCTCAGGCAGGACTATGGGCCATCCGACTGCCACTGTGTTTGTTGGAATTTGGGGAGGGAAACAGAAGGATGGGATCTCCTGAAACCGCAAAACTGTTTTAAGAGAATAGCAACAACATTATCGTCAAAATACATTTCTTTAAACACTAATTTAAATGCAATAAACATAATGAGGGATAGTGTAAAACATCATCTACAAAAATTTACAAAATGCATATACATTTCATCTTAACTTGGGCTGTAATGGTCAAACAAGGTAATGGATCTTAACGGCAGGGGAGTAAACATTACAAAGACAATGGACATATACAATATGGTAAAAACAGTGTTATAATTTGGGCTATCATGAAGACTGTGGTATGGTAAAAACAGTGTTATAATTGTGGAAAGACAACAGTTTTGAAAGTGTCAAATCACAGGAGTTTTGCATGATTTTAACATGGTAGTTGTTTGCATTGGGGAAGGGGAGGGGTGCAGGAGTGCCAACAAGAGGAAAAGTGATTTTACCAGACCACCAAGAATGAAGAAGACCATGAATAGGCGTCCAAGAGTGGTTCTTGCATAGACGTCTCCATATCCCACCGTGGACATAGTGACCATTAATAAGTACACACATTCCCAATATGAGAGCGGTTGAGAGTTTTGGAAGTTTTCCCATGGATCCCCTGAGTTTTCCACCTGTCAGGGAGAGCAAAGAACGAATCACTGGCAGATCAAAACACGATCCTCTACAGCCATCTACTGTCCATACAGAAAATCACAAGGATGAATTGTGAGAGGAACCAAACTGAAGATTTAGTTGCGATCAGAGTCTCTGCTGCCATCTAGTGGCACAGATGTCCTCTGCCGCATCCTGATAAAAACAAAACAAAAACCAAAAAAACCACGAAAAAGAACCACAAAACACCGAACCTTCAGATGAACTACAACACAAACCACATACGCCACAAAGGGACAGACGTGACGCTCGCTTGGGAGCTTTTCCTCCCGCGAATCTGCATGTGCACTCCTTTCTGTGTCATTTCTCCAGGGGCATGGGGAGAGAGGGGGGCGTGTGTGTGTTTTTTCACTCACCAGATGAATGAATCCTGCAGCAGTGAGCCATGTGTACAGAAGATGGAACACAGGTTCACCAACCGTCTGAATTCTGTGAGAGACGAGTTACATCACACCTCTCCAAGTGGCTTCGCATCACACTGACGTACAGATCAGTCAGTCATCTACTGAGCCCAACACACACACGAGCGATGCCTTGCCTTGACGCTGCTCGCTGGGAGTGAACACACAGGTTATCAGCAAACAAATCAGAAGACAGTGGGATCCCGATGCATATTTGGAGCTAAGTCAAGTCTAAAGGAACGTTCACATTGGCTTCTACTCGAATGCTGCAGCTGTGCCACGTTGGTGTGAATTTTGCACTAAGCTCATATCGTCTCAAATCACCACTCTCACAAAAATACGTATCATTTCCGATCACTGCAAATCACTGTCAATGTGAACGCCCCTTCTGTAGCAGCCAATGAGAGAAAACACCGTGGTACAAATGTAACATCCTGTTGACAGCTGTGTTAGTTCGGTGTGATATATCGAAGCAATTTCCTCCAACTGAAAAACGAGATGGCAGCTAAAATAAATGAAACGTCCAGCGATTTTACAACCACTGAGTTGGGTGCTGACTGCTTTTTCTCCAATTCCTTTCTGATTCATTGACATATTTACGAAATACCACTGAGGTGTCAGGAGGCGCTCATCTGTCATGTGTGTGACAGCCTGCTGGAGGAGGAATCAATCAGAGGCCTGTCTGCTTCACACTCCCGCATTCATCAGGCTGGAGGGCGGCCCTGTTCTCTTACCTACAGCAGGCTAAATGCACATGTAAAAAAATTCTGCTCAGCTACGAGCCCTGCAGACTTCTGGGTCAAAGCCGCAGAGGTGTGTGGTAAGCGATGGAAGGGACACTGGAGACTCCTAAGGAGCTGTAGAGACTGTGTGTGTTGATGCCAGCGGAGTGGAGCTTTTGAAACTGAGAGTGAGAGAGGTACATAATATGTTGTCAGCCTTACCTTGTTTTTAAGATATTCAAAAACTGTAAAATTTCTGAGAACTGTATCAATCTCAAGGCTCTTAGAAACCTCAGACCTGCAAGAGAAAAGAGAAAAGCAGACGAGAATCAATAAAAGGGATCAACTGTTATTAAAAGCAATCTGTGTGTTCAAAATCGAATACCAGATTACTGCATATTAGATTCTACATTCTATTTTTTAAGAAACCATAATTGACAAAAATTTGTCACTGACAAGCAGAGTTGTCTTTCTTGCTCTGACACATTTCAAACAAGTTGTTTTTGTCAAAAGGCTTTAGTTTTAATTTTACACCACAGCCATGAATTAATGATTTACTACTGTAGTCATTAGTATTTTTTAAAACTTACATTTTATATGTATAACTGCTAAGCTTTTTTTAGGTTTAGATTACCTCAGAGCTATGTAAAGTCACAATAATAATAGTAATATTTAATAACAGTAATATTTTATGTGAAGCCACAATGAATGCAAATGATAAACATCTCAAACAATAGTAACCTGTTTCAGTGGTCACTGTTGTCATATTACACACATTTATTAACACAAATTTAATAATACTCCTTTTTTACAATTCAGTGTGGTTAAATAAAATTTTAGCAGCTCAATCAAATAAAGAGTCACAAATTCCATTTATTTTTCTCAACGTGGATATATATTCCTTGCAGTTACTCTACTTCAGTACTGCACATTCTTGCATATGCAGTAGCTCATTCAAATATTTTCACAATTTTCATGGCTTTTTTAAGCAAAACTACTTACTAGCATTTCTCATACTTTTCGAAAATGTCTGAAATATGATCTGGACATGTATTTGACCAGTCTTGTGAGATTCAACTGTGTAAAAATAATGTTAATGTTACATTTTTTGGTTGTTATAAACTACAATCAGATGTTAAGCATGTATTATTTGAACAATTTATTTGGGCTTCAAGCACAGAGAGAAGAACCATGGAACAATCACACTTTTGTGTGTGTGAGCGAGAGAGATGTAGGTGCTGAAATGAGCGCATCAGGAAGCAGATTAGAGAACAGCATCAGCAGCTTCAGCAGACTTCTTACATAAACAGCATTTTTCCTGCCTTCAGCCTAAAACATAATCTATTCAGAAACACACCATCTTAGCTTTGCTGCAATTTGTACAAAAATGAATCAAAAAGTTTCCTGATGGGATTTACCAGCTTCTCTTTACGGAAATATTTTTACTGCAAGTTTGATGTTATCTTCAGCAACAGGAAACAAAAACACTGCAATAAAACCCCCAAGAACTTTACACACAGTAAACGGGTGAAAAATTATAACCGCACAGTTTCTGCAAATACA
This sequence comes from Tor tambroides, assembly GCA_021397915.2. Classification (NCBI taxonomy): domain Eukaryota; kingdom Metazoa; phylum Chordata; class Actinopteri; order Cypriniformes; family Cyprinidae; genus Tor; species Tor tambroides. The sequence goes on from JAFVLL020040407.1 coordinate 18,146, forward strand.
GTCTTAAACTTAATACTAAGTTCCCAAGAAAGGATGTCTTACCCCAGTTAGACAGAACATGGAGGCAGTAAAAAACAGAGCTCTGGCTGTCACTCTCTTTGCCGTCTCCTATCTGGCCTGGGCCCAACTTCACACGGTAACCGTTCTGAAACAGGTCAGCACATGACTTTTTGCGCCTTCGGCTCTCTTGAACTGTTTCTGTGACCAGAGTGCCCCGTGGGCCCCGAAACACTAGCAGCTTGCTGGAGATCATGATTCTGTGATCCTACTCCTTTATAAGTTCAGAAACGGAGAATGTGATGTTTCCTCAGAACTTCAAAGATGTGCAACCTCAGATGTACTTGATCAAAAAAAATTTACTCTGAGAGAAAGAAATGACGTTTTCATAGGCATGAACATCAGAATGCATCCAGAAGACTGTTTAACAATACTAAAAACCCTTCAAGCCTAGACAGTGACACTTGCCATTGGCTGAAAACCCTGATTGAAGCCACAATCTCTGACGTACTTGGTCTGATCTGTTCAGTATTAAACTCCCACGCATGTATCTTCACTTTGACCCCTTCTCTGCTTTAGTGAGGTGATGAGTTTTTGTATACACTGAATCCTTCTAGGGATTTAAAACGAAAATGAAGAAGAAAAAAAATCAATCCTGAATTAATCACAGGGGTTGTACTAGCAGTGACATTTTCTCAGGCTGTTTTTTTTTTTAAACTGCAATGCCATGAAGACAGACTGTTATGTTAGATTATGAAAGATAATACATTTCATAGCAATAATTGCTTTCTAAATTAAGTGCAGTAATCCTGCTGTTAAGCTCATCAGTATTCACTGTACTTCAAAGGTGTCTTCCTGATATTTCCATGCTGTTTCTTTCCTGCGTTGTTTTGCATCTGAGTTTTGGGTGAACGGAATGCTCCAGATACAAAGACTGTTTTAAAAGTTGTCATTATGTTGCCTTCTAACTCGTTTTGACAACATTCTAAGGCAGTGTCACATTAAAGATTCTTTTTTTAAGAGAAGACAACGCCACAATGTACTGCAAACAGCTCAGTGAAACCATCCAAGATGACATTATAGACATACACTTTAATTTCAAGTATCAATATAAACAGGTAAATATCATTTTAAAAATGTACTATTTTACACAATGTGTGTGTGCCAATCATTCTACACTATAATATACTAATGTGAACCTCTATTGCAATCAATTATGAATCAACAAGTCTACTGTGCACTTTGCATGAGGAAAGCTATTTTCTGTCTGTTCTAAGTCACTTAAGAGGTTTCATTTCAATCAGGGAAATGAAACACATACTGATATTACATTGCACACTGGGGCTCAAAGAGATTAAAAGAAACTTCCTGATTTAATGCTACATCCCCTGTTCATTAGGGCCAAATGGCATTAAAAAATGTACATTTTCTGTTGAAAGCTTTGCTCAGTTGAAGGTTTTCTGTGAAAAGTGCTACACAAATAAATGTGAATTGGACTGAAATTTACAGTATATCTGTCAATGTATTGATATTGCATTAGAATTGCAACTAGAAGAGAAAAAAAATAGGGAACGCTAGTGTTCTCTCTCTCTCTTTTTTTTTTTTTTTTAAAGAAAACAAGTAGTTAGAATAGAAATAAAATAGTGCAAGTGTTAGTGTCAAGTGTTTTTTTTTATGAAAAAAGAAAACAAATAGATGAAATAGAATTAGAATAGAGAGTGCTAAAGTGTCAAATGAAGATGGAAGAGTGTGTTTTTAGCCATTTCTTGAAGATGGCTAAGGACTCAGCTGTTCGAATAATAATAATGATTTTGCTGCTATTATAAAAATAAAGCAACACTAAGGATATCATTTCATTAAGAGTTTTACAATCCTTTCTCAAGACAGACGCTGTTGAAATTTCATGTAGTGAAATGTTTTAGTAAAAATCTATGTGACCATTTGAATGTTTAGGGTCAGTACGATATTTTCCTCTTTTTTTGTGTTACAAATGAGTTCTAATCAAATCTTCTTTCAAAAACATTTAAAAATCTTACTGACCCCAAATTTTACAATGGTAGTGTAATTGTACTGTATATTCTTCCTTGTGTTACATTTTTGTTAAATTAGAGTGTCATTTCTTTAATTACTTTTTTTCATTAATATTTAATCTGCTTGGCAGCAATGGCTACTTGTTTGAGAGGATGATTTGTCTAAATAAAAGAAAAGCCCCAAGAATGCAGAAGATAGCATAGCAGCACCATATCATTGCATCCAGCCACATTTTCAGTATCTACATCATGCATCACTAATTTCCCATGAACCTTTGTTGAACCTGATGGCACGTTTCTGGCTCAGCAGATGAGAGGCCTGTGGCACAGGAGGCTGGAGGAACAGGATTCAGGAGAGTAGGCCAGCGCTGTGCACTGAAGCAGGCTTAATGGACGTGTAGAATGGACAGACGCTCATTCAAACTATTTCATTCACATCTGCAGGCTCACAGACCAACAGCATGTCACGTGTGTTACAGTCACAAACCACTGGTTCTTTTTTCTCAATCAGGGAATACTGAACATCTGTATAGAGGGATAAAGGGCTGCTGGGATTACTCGCCACTCGTTTCTCCCAGAATGCATCTGTGTGTGCATGTACTGAAGCTTGCCGTGTGAGAGAGGGCTCTATATATATGAAAGAGGCTTAAAGCAAAAATTTGTTTCCTTCGCTGATTTCTCTTCTCCTATTCCTAACTGAGAAGCCTCTAGTTCAGTAAGTTCAGGCCATCCAGTTATGTGGCACAATACTGCTTCAAACCACCAGATGGCAGTGGGATGCAATATCCACAGTTAGGGATGGACTGGGACCACTGATGGTTTAAGAATCACCCACTGAAAACCTCATTAGTAAACAAATAACTTTGATATGCATCCACTGATCCACTTATTAAAACAAAATCCCAAAACACTGAAAATGTTACCACTAGACTTAACGCAAATATGTACTAAACTTAATGCAAATTCAAATGCTCAACTAGTAGCATAACTATTATATAACTATTAGCAAAAGCAACAGACCCGCATATAAAACATTTGGTACACTGTAACTTCATCTAAACTTTGGGTAACAGCAAGACAATTACAGTACTTACACTACTTGAGGTCAGCAAAATGTTTTTTTTTTTTTAAGAAATTAATACTTTTATTCAGCAAGGATGAATTAAAGGAGTTAAAAATGAATAAAAGGATTTCCATTTCACATAAATACTGTTCTTTTTAACTTCATGTTCATCAAAAAATACTAAAAAAGGTATTATATTTTCCATTAAAAAAAATTAAGCAGCACAACTGTTTTCAACATTTATAATAATAATAATAATAATAATAATAATAAATGTTTCTTGAGCACCAAATCATCATATTAGAATGGTTTCTGAAGGATCATGTGACACTGAGGACTGATGCTGAAACTTCAGCTTTGAATCACAGGAATGAATTACATTTTAAAACATTAAAACATGAAAACTGTTATTTAAAATTGGAATAATATTTCACAATATCACTGTATTTAATATATTTTTGATCAATAAAAATGCAGCATGGGTAAGGTTTTTTTTTATGTGAATAGAAGTGTATATTTATCCTAATTTTAATTTAGAATTGTGTTTTTTTAGAATTTAGAATTTTTTTGATAGTTTCTAAATGGTTTTTAATGCCAAACTATACCACATGACATTCAAACAAAATCCCTTATAGAAAAAAAAGCACAGAAAAGACTAATTACAAGACATCGTTGAAGCGTAGCATTTTAATGGCCCTAAAAATAACAATAAAATCCAGAGTGAACCAAGGAATCTCTCTCTACACATGTACCGTCAATTAATATGCACCAGATCTCCACACATAAGACACTGTGATTACCGCCTTCTCTTCTCAGACTGATAGAGCTTTTGGAAGAGGACTTTAGCTCACAAAACGTCTCCATTTCAGAGTCAAGTACCTGTTGTTAATCGATTGCAAGGATGAAGGAAGCTAGTGTATTATAAACAGCCTCATGCTAATCCATATACAACCCTTGTGTTTGAAAAGACTCTCCTGGACCGCTTCTAGAAGATTAATTTCTATTTCCCAGTAGAGGGTCTCTGCATACCCTTCAAATTAATAGCACGTTCTCCACCGCTTTCATCAAGCTCCAATTTTCAGAAAAGGGAACGATATAGCAAAGGTTCACTTATGTGCCAGGGTCTTTGACAGTTCCTACAGAAGCAGATTTAATTATGATCCATCCTATTTTCCTTAACAGGGTGGGACCTGGGGGTCCAGAAAACAATAGTTCACTTGGCTACATGCTGTGTGTCACATGACACATCAATTAAAACCATTAAACGTTTAAACAATCAATTTATAAGCAGATGTCTCAATGTACCAAATGTTTTACATTTAATAAAAACTATGTAATAAAGCATAAAATAAATTATCTGGCTATTTTTTTTAATGTTTTGTCCCATACTGCAGGATGGTTATCCTTAGTCTGGGAACTAAGGATATGACAATTCCTGAATGTTTATTACAATGTTTGTTCTCTAAAAGCTCTTTTTTTCTGAAATTAATATACCTCTGATGTGCTGTAGATCATCATTATATAACATCGTTGCAGTCCTTTCATGCAGAGTTTGCTGAACTGATGTTGTTCTAGATTTCATATGCCGAGTGTTTCACAATCTTTCATCATGTCTGAGAATTTGTCCTTCTGTGCTGGGAGAGTGGTCTTTGGTCTTTGAGAGGCTTTTATTCTGTATGACAGTCCCATACCATGTCCTCAAAAGTACCAGGAGCACATTCATTCTGTGAAACGTATATAGTTTCCCATCAATACTTCAAACTATTTCAGTATTTCAAAATTGTTTATAGTAAAAATTCATAAAAGTGCCATATTGCACTAGGTATGGTAGTGTGCTTTGAACTCTATAGAGTCCAACAGAAACTTGTGTTTTTTTGGTTTTTTTTTTAAACAAATCAAAAATATTGCTTCGGTGTGGAAAAAAGGATCTCTTTTTCTTTAATGACCAGTGTTGAGGGTAATGCATTACAAGTAACACGAGTTACGTAGTCAGATTACTTTTTTCAAGTAACTAGTAAAGTAACACATTACGTTTTAATTTACAAGAAAATATCTGAGTTACTTTTTTCAAGTAAGTAACGCCAGTTACTTTTTTTCCTATTTACTGATTGACAGCTCTCCTGTTCCCATGTTGAGAGAAATCCAGAGTAAGATGTTACTGTAGTTCTAGAATAAATATGAACATGCATTAATTCATCTCACTTGCAAAGAAAACAGATTCAGTATTCTTCAAAAGGAATAAAAACAGTGAAATGCAACTCAGAATATAATGCAAACCTGCAATAATTAAATGTTAAATAACACAAATATCCTTTATGTATTTAATCCTATTTTATTATCCATACCGATAAGCAAAAATTACTCTAGATATTTTTTTTTATTGCTGAAGTGTGTTGAACTTTCTTCTTCTGTGTTCTACTGTACAGATGTGAATTTACTTTCACTTCAGCCTGAGGCTTATTCATTTCACTTTTGGTGTGAAAGTGCTCTTACGTTTGTTAAAAATAGAATTTTTTTAAATTAAAAACAAACAAGCAAGCCCTTCCCAGATTTAAAAAGAAATGCAAAAGTAATGTAACGCATTACTTTCCATAAAAAGTAACTGAGTAACGTAATTAGTTACTTTTTTATAGAGTAACGCAATATTGTAATGCATTACTTTTAAAAGTAACTTTCCCCAACACTATTAATGACAGCAGCACATCAACTGTTTTAGAACTGAAAATTTCAGACTGAAATTTTGAAATCCACACTGATAAAAATGATTCTGTGGTGAAGTAAATGCTACAGAAAAACAAATGTAATTTCTACATGAAAATGCTAGTTCAGGCAATAATAAAAAAGGTAAATTCTATATTAGTACTCAATTCAAGATTGTAGAAATGAAAGCGTAAATATCGTTATAAAATAAAGCAAAACCTACTCAACTTTTCTGATACTGATGTTGCCATCACGCACTGGGGCATGAATAATAAGTTAGTTTTTTTTTTTTTTGCTGTTTTGCTGCTGTATTTACACTGTTTTACCATTGCTTTCATTGTTAGGTTTAGTAACTTGTGATTTTGCTACAGCTGGAGTTCATTTTCTACTCAAAATAACACATTTATACTCAAAAACGATGCATAGAATGTTAGCGCCATTGTGAATTGTGTATCAAGTATTGAAGTCTCTGTCTTTGGCTGAGTGCCGCATTACTAGTTATGTTGATATGGTGTCTACATTATCTATTGTATTATTTACTTAGATATTTATGAGTAACACATACTTTAAAAGCATGGTTTAATTCAGTGCTATATTGAGTAAAATCAAAGTATTGCCAAGTAAGCTTTTTATCACTCAAGCTTTTACTGGCCAAACTTAAGTTACTTCATTTCTTTGTTAAATTTACTTAACATGGGGAAGTAGATTTTACTTAATTCTATATGTGAAATTAAATATAATTATGTAATATTTACTTCATTTCTTTATGAAAGTTCAGTTAAGTAAGCAGATTTTACTCGACAATAACAGGTAAATTGTACAGAGCAGTAGCAGTGAAAATGACTTGACGAAATGTGTTAATGCAAACTGTTCCTAAGATTTTATCAAGTAAATCCTTCAAGTTATTTTTTTCAGTGCGAAGGGCATTTTCAGTCTGCACATTTACAGTTCAGACAATCTGTACAAAAAGTCACATGAATGTCACACATTTGATTAGTCATAAATTTCAAGTACATTACCATTAAAAACTTTGTCAGTACATTTTTTATGTTTTTAAAATAAGTGTCTTATGCTCACTAAGCCTGCATTTATTTGATCAAAATGCAGTAAAAAGAGCAATATTGTTAAATGTTAGTACAATTTAAAAATAACTGTGATCTATTTTAATATCATTTAAAAAGTCATTCATTCCTGTGGTGGCAAAGTTGAATTTTCAAAAGGCATTACTCCAGTTTTGAGTAAAAAGAACAGCATTTATTTAAAATACATATCTTTTGTAAGATTACAAATGTCTTTACTGCAACTTTTAATGCATCCTTACTGAATCCAAGTATTAATTTCTTTCAAACAAAAATCTTACTGGTGGCATGGTAGTGTACAAAATATAGTGCCTTATAAAGCTCAGCATAATTAATATAAATCTCAGCATAATTAAGACTTACATCTTATCCAAATCTCAGTTATTTTCATCATTACGTTTGATGTTTCACCACTCAACCAATTGGTTTCATCAGCTGGACTGATGTCAAGACTGAAAGTCTTTTCTTAAAAAAAAACAAAAAAAAAAACTTCTAACATCCCGTAATGTTTTAATCATGATGCTTCTCCGAGCATCAGGTGAGTCAACACTCAGTAGACGACAATGCCTGAAATTGTGGACATCTGTGAAATTAAGGCACACACTCTGATTACAAAATTGGTCTGTCTCCAAGCCATTATACTCCTAATGGTTTGAAGCTTTTAATGGAGTTTAGTGCTGAAACTTTCTCAGCATTTGTACTGCACGGACAAGTGAGTGATTGTTTACATATGCCGCTAAGCCAAACAGCTGTTATTAGGCGGCTGCTGATAGCAGCTTCTATTTGATTTTCATTTACTGGCTTGGTAGGGAGGAACACCATTAAAATTACAGATTTTTTGATGAACTGCTGCTTTTCTAATGCATTATTCAAACAGCACCATGGCAGAAGATGGACGGTTTTCTAAAGCCAGCTACTGAAGTGCTAAATTATTAACTAGTGTTTTTTGATGTGTTCAAGGAAGAAAGGCATTCTTTTTACAGTTGTTTTGGAAAGCACTAAAGGCACAGGTGGTGTAACGGTTATGAACAATTGTTTTTATATTAACTGTACATACTGTAAGCTAAAGCAGACCTGCTTTCCTTTGGCAAAAGGATACACACGTGCACACACACACACACACACACACACCAGCTGCTTTACACAGCAGTCGTGTCTCACCTGTCGCTCACCCTAGCTTTGACAAAAACATGTTGTGATGGGAAATCATTACCATCAGACTGAGGGTGCTTTCTCAAAAGTGAGCCTTTTACAGGAACGTACACTTTCCCTTTCCCAAATCTCATCCTTCCGTAACATCCCAAAGCAGTCCAGTTTAGATAAGCAAAACCTAAAAAGCTGGTTTAGGCTGGTTTATGTTTATCAGTCTCTTGCAAGGTTAAGAAACCTGGTGAATACCAGCATCCACAACCCAAAATGTGTGACCAGTAATGGCCTGTTCAACCCAAGGATAGTCGTTATAACTATGAAGTTTTAATAATCTTTTAATAAATTACATGAGAATAGAGAAGTCCATAACTATAACGACACTGATGAATGACTTGGTGTGAATGGGCCTGTTTAACAATTAAAGCCTAAATCATCTCACATTCCTGCCATCCTTCCCAGCTCTTCTTCACCTAAGCCCCACTGTCATCTTTGCAGTTTGTCTAGTTTCTAAACCGTGACATTTCGTAGCTATTCTTGGGTTTCCCGCAACAGAGAGTGACAATAAACCATGGCAGCTGGGCTTAATAATCATAAAATCTCCTGTTTAAACATTCGCCCTTGTCTCATCATCAGTTTGGCCTTTATCTCATCTAGCTGTTGTTAGAGCTGTTCCTGTGACTGCTGCCCTGGGGTGCAGGGACTGACAGGAGGGTCAGGAGAAAAAGGGAGCGAGTAGAGTGTTTGGAGACTTACCCAGCCAGCTCCTGTTCAGATAGACTGACACAAACACGGGCGGTACTGTGAAAAAGTCCACCACTGAGTTCACCTCCAACCAGAACCACAGCTTATCATTGGCTGCTATGAACTGGAAGATGTAAAGAAAAAGAAAAATATATTGCATCATTTTAAAGGGGATCACATTTTAGTAAGAAGAATGAACAATTAAGATGAATGAACATTAAAAGATTTTGGGCCAAAACATAATATTGAGTGTACAGAATGTGGTAAAAAGAGGTTGAATATGAAAGTTAAATATATGTACTTACACGCAGGCCAAAGTAGAGTAAGAAGAACACGTTGAATGCCATGTCAATTTGTAATGTGAAGTCTTTGTAGAAATTCTGACAGGATTCTATAGGACTATGGAGAAAGAAAAAGAAATACATGTTAATTTAATTGAAATCAAATTCATTCAACCTGGTCATGACGAAAACGTACCTCTAGGAACTTTTTCGCAAGGCGTGAAATACGTACCGCCATGTACATTTCGTGACATATTTGATATGAAATGTCCACTGGCTGGCACTAAAAGAGTGTTGTTGTTTTTTCCCTGGAACAAATGAAAGTACATATGGTAAGTTTCATGTGAAGTTGGTTTTGTATGTGTCACCGCAGCTCTGACTTGAAATGTCCATTGAGTGGCGCTATAACTGTAATGCTCTGTGACGTTTTAAAATAATGTACCATCTGCACTACACCTAAACCTACCCGATAGTATGAACAAAAGCGAGTGTGACATAAAAACAATCGCAAGCATGCCATTTTAGCGTGTGTTTCATCTCTCATCTTTCAACTCTTTCATTGTAAGTCACGTTTTTCATGGGATTCGTACCCAAGGATTCCACATCCACAGTCAAATTCCGTGTCGGCTGAGCTACTGTGCAAGCTTGTTACGTCTGGAAAGTGAAACATATGGAGCTGTAATCATAACTGTGTAGGAAAATGATTACAAATACAAGTGTTTTACCGCCTCTAGTGTTCATTTATGTTGGAAACTGCAGTGATATGTACTTTGCGTAATTCGCGTCTTGCGAAAAAGTTCCCAGAGGTACGCTTTCATCATGAGATCAGGTAGAAGGCATGTGTTTGGCCTGAAAACACCGTCACAATGCAATCTTAATGGTCCTAAAACAGGCTTAACTTTCTTCATGCAAAAAATGGGTTTTCTTTTCTTCTGATTTTAAAGTGACATTTAACCTAGGCTTATTTTTGGAGATTTTATTTTTCTGCACCATTTTCCAGGCTATATATTTAAATATACTAATGTCTTGTAGACCCTACATAAAATCCACATGTAGAATACAATATGCATTTGCAGCACAATTATATTCAAACCTCACATACAATAATTTACTTTCACAGTGTGTTATTTGTACTTTTGGTTATATCTATATCCACTGGTTCTGTACTCTGTACAATGACAAAAAAAAAAGTAATCAAATCTAATTTAATAACACTTTTTGATGTTCAAGTGTTTCGAATCAGGACATATTGAAAACACAAAACAGTTTATAACTATTATTATTCACAGGAAAACAAATTAATGTAATGTGTATTATAATTACCTTGAATGAATTATAATGCATTAAAATACATTTTTTTAAATATATATCTCAATCAATGCTGTTCAAAACAGCTCTAATATATGTCCCTCTGATATGAGACGACAGTCACTACATCAGGAAAAGTTGACTGCATAATTCAGGACAGTCTTAAAGCACCAGATGCCTTTATCCATTAGTAAAAATCTTGAAATACATAAAAGCATTGCTGAATTATTCAATACATCTGGGATGGTTAAATCAACTGTTGAATGATTCAATTAATTAAAAGGCTTAATTTCATAAGCCAGAAGCCTTTGAGCTGAGGGTAATATGGTGCTGCCCTTTCACTGACATTATCATTGATCTCATGTAGGAAGTTATTTAGAGACCAGCCCTTGAATTCACCAGACATAAATAATATGAAAACTAAAGACAAAACTGCTGAAATAAGGCAAAGAAGCACATAATTCAAGCTTAAGAGAGCTTTCTATCAAGTTACAATTAGCCATGTCTCAAAATGCACGACCATCAACACGTGTACGCTGTGAAACACACAGCGTCTGATTCCTTGAGCTCAATGTCACTTCACACTCCGCAATTACAAGAGATCTCCTGACCTGTGGCATCCATGCAGAAAGTATCCCTGCTCAGAAATCTTTAACAGCTTCCTCCTTAAGGCCTCAATGTCATTCTCCAGTAAGATCCATGACAGCCTGGGCCTTAAGACGACACTTTCCCAGGCCCTTATAAAGTTGTGAGCTACTCTGAGGTCAGCTGAGAGCATGCTATGCCAACTAATGATGGGGTAAACAACGCTCAGGTGCCACTGAGCTTTTAACTTACACTAGGCGGCCTCAGCTCCTAATCGAGCGCCAGTGGAGGACGTACAGCAATGTCAGTGCGCACAGATTTATGCCATCCTGAGGGACACACGCAATGGGCTATTTCAGGCTCGCTATGTTTCTTCTTCTTCTTCATCTTTTACAAAGAAGTGCCACTGTGGCACTCATTCATACAGGGCACAGAAATGAACGCATAACCTGAAAACCACCCTGGGACGGTTGTCCCATGCGCTTATGGGCCCAACATCCCATTATGCGATAAACAATCAACACCATTAATCGCTAGCAGTGCACTAGAGCTCTGTGTAAGGCAAGACACTACAAAAATGCTGAAGCAATACAGTTTTTTTTTTTTCATTCACTTGTCAGTTGAGACAATTTGGCTTTTCATAACTATTTTCATTTTTTTCATACTATTGGAATATTTCTTTGAGTTGAGTATTTTCTTATGCACTGGGCCAGAAATCTGCACTTACACCCAAAATTAAAATTACAGTTTTATTTCTATCTATATTCTGAAGGTTTTTACTCAGGGTTTTGTTCATATATCATTTGCCTAATTTTATACAGCATTTTACTCCTAAAATGTATTTTATTTTACTTTGTTTTACTTTACTTTACTTTACTTTAACTTTATTTTATTGCTGTATAGTATTTTCTGATTTATGGAGTGATTATGTTTGCTAATTAAAAATCCCTTTTGTAAAACCCTTTGAAAAAGTCAACAAAATGAAACAAGAACTGGCTTTATCCAATGTTCAGATTTCTGTTCTAGAAATGTATGCAAACAAATCCATATTTAATTAGCTAATGTCACATTTGCATATTCAAACATAACATTTCAGAAGACTTAATACAAAGATGTTTGCCATTCTTAAACTGAGGAAGCATGGTCATTTCTATATTTTTGGTCTTTTCTTAAAGAGAACAAAAATGAAAGTGAAGGCGAAAGAAAAAAGGGTGATAGTTTGAATGGGTGAGCCGTCTGAGTCAGGAACCGTTACCAGAGCCTGGAGGGCGATGGGGCGGCACACAGCAGGTCTAGGTTAATACAACAGTGACTGATTTAGGCCAAGGCACCATTTCTAAAAGAAGAGTGATTTAGCACCTGCAAGGGCACTGGACAGCTAAAACCTCAGTCGCAGGTCTAAAAATAGCCTTTCTGTTTTAATTCCTCCCTGAGGTGCTCTCTGCATGTGCTTCTAAAAGAAGAAAACACACAAAGCAATGCCCCTGTGTTTTCTTCATCTTAATGAAAACAGGAGGAAGTGAAAGCTCTAGACGAGAGACTAAAATTCGTTTAGGAGCTGAGATTGATATTTGCAGCGATAGTCATGGCAGAGTGTTCAAACAATCCTCTGTTCAAGCTGGAGAAATGCACAGAGGACGAGCTAATCTTCAAAGCAGCACGCTGAATATTTTTGAGAATTTCCATCCGGTTCTATCAAATACAAATACACACATGAAGCAACCGGCACTGCAAAGCCAGCCTCCCACATACAGAACTCAATTCGCACAAAAACGAATGGCAAGATAAAGAGAGGCATGTGAATTGAAACGGCATCTCTTATCTGTTTATTGATTAAGCCCCCTCAAAAAGAGGTCATGCTGGACTGAGCTTTTTAAACTGCTTTCCTGCCCTCTGTGAAAACTTGCCTCTGGAAAACACAGACCCCATCAAAGCTTTTCTCTCAGTGATAAGACCCTATTACTGCAAAAAGTTGCAGAGTCAGAACTGGGCAAACCTCCATCCCTATGTAAATATATGACACTGGCAATGTGGCCTCCTCAGCAGAGACAGTGCTTGAAGAATCTTTTAGTAATTTTCAACAATGTCAGGACAGAGAAATATAGCTCAAATGATTAGCCTATTCAAAAACTACATTTTATTACAATAATAAATTATTTTATTTATCTTATATTCCAAATGGTATTTTAAAAAAAAAAAATAATTATATATATATATATATATATATATATATATATATATATATATTAAATAAAAAATCATTCTAAAAATCTAAATATTTGTTTAAATTTATTATATAAAAAATAAACCAAAATAAAAATATAGAATAAAAAAAAAAAGCATCTATTAACTATTTAATCAATGAAACAAATCATTGAATCAGAGCTATAAAATGATTCACAGCACTGATTCAAATCTTCAGTTTTCACTACTGATCAATATTAAAACATCTGTCTTAATGTTCTCATACTTACAAGTCATAAGACAAGGAAAGATAAGTAGACTAATGACACATTCTGTAGTATGTCTCATTATTGTGTCAAAGAATTCATGATGAATAGAGCATGAATATTCAAAATGTAACCCATATCTGAGAGATCTTAAGGTGAGAAATCTTAAAAGATATCAAACTAAGCCACTACAGGTGAAGCCTTATATTAAAATGAGTTAATATTTCATCAGCTGCTGTGATGCATTATTAGAGGTGTATATGACATTGAATCCTGACACTGAATATCAGACACAAGCATGTATCACAGTCTTGGAGAACATGACCTGCCAAAGTCTCTCTTTCTCCTCCTCCTCTCTCTCTATAGAACAGGCTGCTGGTGTGTGGGAGATTTTCAAAGCGTAGGGACGCTGCACTAGAATTAAACGGGGTGGATTATTCATCCCTGCAATGCAGTGCTAGGATGTTTATTTCTGTGGCTTCTCAGTGAACAGGCCATGTATTTCCCTGCCCTTTTCACAGCATAGTGTCCTAAAGCTTTTCCAGGTTAATACAGCTCAGCCTAAAAGCAGTATGGAGAAGCATCCATTCATCTACACAGCTTCAAGTCAGTCATCTTTCTGACCTCACTGCATTAATAATTCATTAAACCATGTCTTTTTGTTCCTTAATCAGTGCTGGGATTGAGCATTCAGTACTATTAGGCTCTGGCATTGCAATATGTAATTGCACTAGAGCGCTGATCACCCAAAATGTCATAAGTGGGACACAAAATAAAGGCATTCCTTGAAGGAGAGCTTCCCCTGTTGTTGCCCTACATATTTCTTGCTTCATTGTTCAGCCCTATAAAAAGACACTGTGGTCTAGTGGGAAAAGCACAGACTGTTCCCATTAAAAATATGACAATGAAACTACACTGTTAAGAAGTTTTTAACAAAACTACAACAGCACTAATATATGATGTATTTTTACTTGATCTTCACGCAAATGTACTGAACTAGAGCAAGATGGTACTTCCCCGTGCAAAACTCACCTTTATGATGCTTTGGGTGCCTGGGCATTATTTGGTTCCTAAGGTCTTCTGCGTGTTTGTTAGCCCATTGCTAGATGGTTGCTAGAATTATCTAAACATGCTGAAGTTTAAAGGGATAGTTCACCAAAATGAAAATTCTGTCATTAATTACCTTCATGTCGTTCCAAACCTGTAAGAAGTTTGTTCATCTTCAGAAGACAAATTAAGATATTTTTGATTAAATCCAAGAGCTTTCTGACCCTGCATAGACAGCAACGCAACGGACATGTACAAGGCCCAGAAATGTAGTAAGGACATCAAAACATCAGTGGTTCAACCGTATTTTTACAAGGTTGCTTTTTGAGCGCAAAGAAAACAAATATAACGACTTTATACAACTCTTTCTCTTCCGTCTTTGACACACGTTAATGAGAGTACCACAACACATGTTGGAACTGGCGTTCTGACGTAGAATGTCCATCTCTCTTAGTTCATCATCTGTATATTCTGGTTCATATAAGGCTGGGCAAAAAATTGCAAGTCATCCTCTCTGTCGAAATCTTCAGACATGTTCACAAAGACTGTTTTACGGACAGCGTGTGTCTGCTTGTAAACAAGGCGCAGGTTATACATCAGAACGCCGGCTCCTGCATCAGCAGCACCACACACATGCGTTATGATACTATCGTGAAAGCGCATCGAAGACAGAAAAGGAAGAGAAGAAATTGCTGAATAAATTGTTATTTTTGTTTTCTTTGCGCACAAAAAGTATTATCGGAGCTTCATAAAAATAGGGTTGAACCACTGATGTTACATGGACTATTTTAACGATGTCCTTACTACTTTTCTGGCCCTTGAACGTGGTAGTTGTGTTGCTGTCTATGCAAGGTCAGAAAGCTCTCGTTTATCATCAAACATTTTTGTAAAACATTTTTTGATGATAAACGATCATCAAAAGGTTTGAAACGACTATCCCTTTAACACTCTCGTCACTAAGTATACGATTGAGCAATAATAAAAGTGAAGCTTGCCGTAGCAAATTCCACTAATATTGCAAGGGCAACAGGCAGAGACATTGTGCTATACAGTAGGTTCATTACAACTGGCTTCTTTCAACACAGTCATGCAACAAAACCCTCTTTCTCCACTAAAGAGTCTTTTCACTCTTCCAACTGCGGATCAGTTCGACCAAAAGTGATTCCTTACACAAAAGGAGGATTATCCAGGGAAACTTAGGGGAGGGTGGTCGTTGGCCACTAGAGTGAGCTGTGCATCCACAGTGTTGAGTGAAGTGCCCCCCTAAAAGCCAGACGTGTGCACTGAAGCGATGAAAAAAGACCCCCCCCCCCCCACTCCTGTCTGCAATTGCTGCTTTCACCCTTCATCAAATTTTGAGTTACCTTAGGGAGTAACCATCAGCTCAGAATCACTCAAAATGTCCCACTTTAGATGTCTACTGATGGCTTTTTTAACAGACGATTACGTTGTCTATTTGAGAGATGCATTCAATGTGCCACTGTTCCCTGTTTACATGTGCGAGAGGCCAAATCAAGAGAAAGACGTGTGGTTTGTTCCAGACATTCTTGAACAGTTGTGATAATTAGCAGCGTAAATGAGTCGTAAGAGTCGTCAGCGGATGATCCATTATCTAGACCATTAACGCTGGAGTCAAGCGGTATGGCAGGTCAAATGAGGAGCTCACGAGGGTGAGAACCTGCGTGTCAGTTGCACACATCTCCCTCTGGTGAGGACAGCAGCAGTGGAGGTTTCAGCTGCCAGGACTTCAGGGGGTAACTCTAGAGCCAAATGCGATGTAGATCATTAAGAGCACATCACAGCACCCACTGTGGCTGTCACAACCTGATCTGGAACTGAACCGGGTGGGAAAGACACAGAATACTAACAAAATACTCACGCACACATGCACCAGCGAGTTCAAGTCTTCTATCTATACCAAGGGTTTTCAAAGGGGGTCTTGGGTATTAATACACAAAAAATGAAGTTAAAAGGCATAGTTCACCCAAAAATGGGAAAACAAATTGTCATGTTATTTTGAACCTGTATGAGTTTCTTTCTTCAGTGGAACATATTTTGAAGAATGTTTAACTGTTTTTGTCCATATAATGAAAATAACTGGGGTCCAAACAGCACTGGACTTTTATTATATGGACAAGAATTTCATTGCATTGACATTTTTCAAAATATATTGCTTCATGTTCCACAGAAGAAAGTTATACAGGTTTATAATGACAGGTTTTCATTTACCCTCTTATCCCCATTTCAAAAATCCCTTTAACTTCAACCAGTGCTAAAGTTTAGAGGATAGAATTTAGTTCAATGTTTCACTGTCCACATGAAAATTAATGAAATTAAACGAAACTAAAATGTAATGCACAAATATATGAATCTGTACAGCAATTATGAAAATTATGATATACTGTATAAATAATATAAAATGTAATAAAATATCTGTACGTCTAAACTACTATTTAAAATTCTGCAGTCTAAATTGATCAAAAGAGACAATAATGACATTTATATTGTTCTATATGTTCAGCTTTGCCATCACAGGAATTAATTACATTTTAAAATATATTAAAACAGGAAAAAAAATAAATAAATAAATTTTGATAACATTAATATTGTAATACATAAACACAGCTTTGGAGAGCATAAGAGATCATACGGACCACAAAATTTTGAACGGTACTGTATATATTTTAATGGATTTGAAGTATGTAAATGTATTATTATGTGGTACTATAAACCTCAAAATTCAACAACAAGCCTATGCTCCATCTCTCTATCCACGTAGGAGGTCCTGAAAAAGCCTGATATAGGCTGAAGACCCCTGATCTACACTAGAGAAACATCCTTCCAGGTAAGCACTTCTATCACTCAGCTGCTCACTCATGGGTTAACCGCTGCACAGTTTGAGGTGTCACAGGACTGTCTGTCATGATTTTAAGTACAGAGAACTAAAGTGTCTATATGGCTATCATTCATGTCTAGCACTGTTCAGCCTCCCTACAGAAATGATTAGAGCGATGTCCAATCTGACAACAAGTCCAGTCCAATAACAGATCCAGATCACTCGGTTAGGCTCTGTTATCTGGAATCCACCTACACTGCTATGCTAGTAAATTCAGGACATCGCTTGTCTGCAAAAATCCCCTGACTGAGACCACAGACAGTAGATGTGACAGGACAGCTTAGACTAGGCTGTCAGTCAGTTTGTGGAAAAGCCACTGATTCCCCCAAACAGTACAGAGCAGTGGTCCTTGACCAGTGGGCCACAGGATGATTTAAAAATATCTAAGTATATTATTGAAGGAGTAGTTCACTTCCAAAATGAACATTTCCTGATAATTTACTCACTCCCATGTCATCCAAGATGTTCATGTCTTTCTTTCTTCAGTTGAAAAGAAATTAAAGTTTTTGAGGAAAACATTCCAGGATTTTTCTCCGTATAGCAGACTTCAATGGGGACCAACAGGTTGAAGGTCCAAACTGCAGTTCGAATGCAGCTTCAAAGGGCTCTACATTATCCCAGCCGAGGAATAAGGGTCTTATCTAGTGAAACAATTGGTCATTTTCTAAGAAAATATCTTTTTTTAACAACAAATGCTCGTCAAAATCTCAATCTCACATATTACATAATCATGCACACGTGACATAGGTGGAAGTACTGACCCAGTGTTTACAAAGCTAACATGCAAAGTCAAACGCCCTTTACAAAAAAGAGGTAAAACAACGATGTCGGACGATTTTGTAGTTGGAGGTGAAAATGAGATGGAGTTTTTCGCCCTACCCTACCTTTTTGAACCGGAGTACACAGAAAGAACTAACTGCGTGAGACCTTTCCAGCGTGATTATGTAATGCATGAAGACGCACAAGCGCATCACAGAGCTGGAGCAAGACAAGCATTTGTGATTAAAAACCATATACATTTTTATTTTTCTTAGAAAATGACCAATAGTTTCACTAGATAAGACCCTTATTCCTCGGCTAGTATCGTTTAGAGCCCTTTGAAGCTGTATTGAAACTACTGTAGGATATCAGAGACCGAATCAGACAAATTTAAGATGCATCAGAACATTGAAACCTGAGGAGCCGGAATTCGTAAATCAGATTCCTAGCTCCAACTAGTTTGGAGCAAGCAAACTAACCGACTCTTTCACAGAACAGCTTGCAACATTGAGACAAAAGAACATTTATTAATAAGTCCAACACAGGAAGGAGATCGTCAAATTTGGGGCAAGTAATCAAGACTTATGTTCAGGGAGATGGCCATCACATGGGTTCCATGATATAAAATCACGAGCTACAGACTCTCTTGGGTGGGTCTCTCCCCACACAAGACAAAGACTGAGACTGAAAATTCCTTAAGAGACCTTTTAACCTTTCTCTGGTCTTTGCAGAACAAGCCTCTTACCCTACATAGAAATACACAGAGACTTTCTCTCCCATATGTACCCGAAATCATCTTAAAAGACTTATTAGCAACTAATAAGCCTTTTATGCATAACTCCATATCATGTATGTAACCCACACTTTTGACTATCCTTGTTTTAATCACTCTTTGTGTATGTCTTGCTTTTAATAAGTATTGAATAGCTTAAGCCTTAAAGGATAATATTCATGTTTAGTATGTATGAGTTCGAAAATTCATGCTTTAAATGTTTCTTCCAATCAATTCTTTGTCAAATGTATCATAGTCTTGTTTAAAGAAATCTTGTTCAAAGTATACTTTGCAAGAGCCTGTAAAATTCGGACCATGTGACTGATCAGATAACATATCGGGGCAGACACAGAGCAACACCCCTAGGCTAAGATAATTTCTAATTGGTCAAGACGTCCAGATGGGACGGTCTGAAAACCGAGTTTAAAACTCAGGACACCATCAAACGCTCGCTCTCTTACCTCTTCTTCTTCAAAAATAATGCCTCTTCAACTCTTCTCTTCAACTCTTCTCCTTGCCACCGCGTTTTGACGCTGCTCTTTGAGCGTGCTCTGGCCCACGTGCCAGCTGCTACCACAATGAGAAGAAAACCCACCTAGTCTCGTTACATCCTTTTATTCTTTTACTTTAATTTCTTTTCTTTCCGTTGAGTTTCGTGTGCTAAGTTAAGTTTGCCAACGCCGTGTCTCCGAGTCCGACCTCGAGCGCCCGTCTAAACTTCAACCAGCCCACAACTCCGCAACTTCAGCCAAGAGCCATTGGCTACCCAAGACGTCCCTTCAATGACTACTGAACTTCCAACCAATCAGCAACCTGGGGAAACCCCCTTTCTGCAAAGACGACGACAAAAGGGAATCCCTTAGCAACGCAAGCAAGTAAAACAACTCCAGACTTTTAGCTGGATTGGTGCATTTAATATGAATTTTAGCCTCATTGAGAAACTCAATGCGAGGGTTAAATAAGTGATTGATGGTTGTTCAGGTCTAGGCAATTGCACATATTGCTATTAAATAGTGTTTTCACTATATTTTGGATTTTAATATCCCCTGCAGAGTTGATTGTTATACGGCTCTTTCAGTGAATCGCTGCCGCCTCAGTGATCAGCCGTCAAAACAGCGATTCTGTTCAAATTCCCTATAAAATCATAAATGATTCCCTTTGAGCTAAATTAAACTATTTCTTTAAATGAAATATATATATTACGTATATTTTACGTTACACTACAATTTGGACCTTCAACCCATTGATCACCTTTGAATTCCACTTCATGGAGAACAATCCTGGAATGTTTTCCTCAAAAACCTTAATTTGTTTTTGACTGAAAAATAAAGACATGAACATCTTGGATGACATGGGGGTGAGTAAATTATCAGGAAATTTTAATTCAATTAATTTTCATATTGTTATCCTATTTTTTTGTCTATCATTTCTGTTTGTTTCCCAGTTTTTGTTTATTTAAAAAATTATATATATATATATATATATATATATATATATATATATATATAAAAACAAACAAACAGCTAATACTGGTAGACATATGAAAGGCCCTTTGAAAACAGCGTTTGACAAAAAGGAGCTTCAAGTCAAAAAGGTTGAAAACCATTAGTTTAGATACACACACTTTGCTGTTTAACTGTTTCATATATCAATAGCTCAACACACTTTCTATGGCTGACTATAACAAATGCAGCTCAAACTGTGAAAGAACAGCTCAGATGGAGTCAGTTGACTCATTTGAATGTAACAAATGAGTCAGTTGAACCGACTAGGAAATCAATATCAATCAAAGTGGGATAACCTTTTAAGCTGTGTTCACACACCAACGACTGTCTCTGCAATGTGAAGATCTTAGTATTATGGCTGTAATATTATTGGTAGGCTGCACGTCTGGATATATCTTAAGAAAATACAAACACAAATAATTTCTTTCTGGTAAAACCCATGATATCATTCTAATTTGACTAGGAATTCGTTTTCTTGTTGCTAAAAAATAATAATAATAATAATAATAATAATAATATTCTGCTGTTGGAGAGGTTTGTTACTACTACAGACGAACGACCTATGAATCTATGAAATAAACTCACTCAAACTTAGTTTTGTAAGTATTGTGAAACTTCTAACAGTTGTAATAAATTAATTTAAAATAAAAAATAATACACAAATGTTCTAGTAGTATTTATTATTTTGCAAACAATAAAGTCCACCAAAATTATGAGGGTTTGTAAAAATGTATGGAATTAAAGTAAAAACAGCATCCTGCAGGAAACACTGAATTGACCTCATCTAAATCTGTTTATCATGTGTCTCACATATGCACTCAAATGAGGAAGCCGCTGACTCTAAGCTGCAATATGAAAACATGCATTGTAAATGAGGAGCCAGATCAGGATTTTTCTGAATGATGCATGAACACAGTGGCTCACCCCTCCCTCTGCTTCCTTTACCATCCTGATCCCAGTATTATAGGGATTAAAATCTCCCATCATGCCTGGTTTTGCTCCAGCATGCACACACACAGACTGTATGTAAGACTTTATACGAAACCTTTATACACATGCTCATTTGAGTGCTTAGCTTAGATTTAAACTGGAATCTGTATATCTGACATCAAACTCATTGATATCATTCATATTCATAGGCATTGAGTTCCGCTTTTTATACAAGACTGGCCATCACTGGCAAAGTTAATCTCAAAAATGTTGATACCTGGTTGCCTGGGCAACAGCTAACATCACACCTTTCTCTAGGGAGCACAGGGGAGAGGGGTGGGCGGCAGAGATGCTCTGATAATGTAACCATGGAAACTGGCCTGCTTGGCTTTCATTGACAAAATAATCTTTAAAGTCCAACATTACAGAACAAAACCCTGAATTATATAATGGTACCCTTAACAGTACCAATGAATATAGGGTTCATTAATATGGTATCATTATCTATATGGGAAAATAGCACCTTAACACTGTAGACTGCCCTGCCACCATCTGTGCCTTGTACTCCTAATGATAAACTATTCGAGGTTAATGCACTGTACAGAAATACCGTTCAACCTGGATATCAAAATTATTGTAATAATTCAAACCAATCATAGAAATCAAACAATTTCTTTAATGTTTGGGAAATTTAAGTTTACAAACCAATGTTATTCCCAATTTAGCAAGCTCCCACTGAGTGATATCTTCATTTATGGTAACACTTTAGTGAAGGGACCAGTTCTCACTATTAACTAGTTGCTTATTAGCATGCCTATTATTAACATATTGGCTGTTTATTAGTAGCATATTCTGCATGACCATATTCTACATCCCAAATCCTACCCAATGCCTAAACCTAACAATTACCTTACTAACTATTAATAAGCAGCAAATTAGAATTTATTGAGGAAAAAAAAGTCATAGTTAATGGTTTGTTAATAGCGATAATTGGACCTTAAAATAAAGTGTGACCTCATTTATTAAAGCTAAATTTAAATCTGCAACCCTGTTACAGGTTGTGGCATGCTGTTTTATTATTATTATTAGTTTTTTAATAAGACAATATTATTACAAATTTTATTTTACATTTTTATGTTCATTAAATCTTTACTGCTAGAAAGAAAATGGATTTTAAATTGTCTTAAAACTATCAAATTTCAGCAATAAGTATACACTTCTAACTTCACATAAATAAGTATGAAATAAAATATTTCAAATTTCAAGTTTATTTGCCGCTGACCTGACATTTTCTGAATTTTTACCCTATTATCCCTATTATAGTTATCCCTATTTTGTGCCATTCATGGAAGGTGCCTTTATAGTAAAACGAGGCAAAGGAAATCACTTCTTTCTAATATCTCGTTATTTAAGATCTGTGTTTAAGGCCTTTGACTCATGTGAGAATAAATAATTCAGGCCAGAGTTGTTGAATCAGAATAATACTCACTCCGACGAATCTATGAAGTATATTCCCAGAGCTCCGATGCTGAGTGCAAAGACCAACACCACCTAGAGGGGGAGAGAGAAAGAAAAGAGAGAAAGGGGAAAGGATATCATTAGTGGAGGTCCACTGAGAACAGTACCACTTACAGAGAACAGTTTAATCCTGGAGCTGTTCAACAATGAGCACAACTCATTTCCACCCATGCTACACGTGCAGATGAGACATAATAAACAGAAAATGTCATAAAACTGTAAGTGATCTCACTATCTAATCAGGCTGTGTTTCCAAACCTAGTGGGCTGTCAGCCTAAGCATTGTTTATGGGCATTGTGGGTGCATTTGAATGCTCAAACTGTGAAGCAGTCTAAAGAGACCGCTCACTAGGGTTAGAGAGGCAGCTCCAGTCTGAGCTCTCAGACGAATGAATTTAATCAAGTGAGAATAACGCTGAGAATGACTTTTTTTTTTTGCCTTTTCCTTCAGTATTCTTTGATAAAAAGTTCAAAAGAACAGTATGTATTTGAAATAGAAATCTTTTGTAACATTATGAATGTCTTTACTGTTACTTTTGATCAATTTAATGCTTTCTTGCTTTTAATTTCTTAAAGAATAAATAAATAAATTAATTAATTAATTAACTGACCCCCCAATCTTACAGACTCCTAACTTTCAAATGGTAGTGTATGTTTTTACTTTACAAAGGAAATGTGTATATGTCTGTGCAAAACACAGGATCACAATTACAGTACATAGTCAAAGTGCTGATGCTCTGAATAAAGGGAAGGCCTGAATAAGTATCCCCAGCTCAGTGGAGCGTAGAGCACAGAGCTCCTGGGGTCAAATCATTTGATCTTTCCTGGGACGCTGCATGTGAGATACACACTATCCCCATATCAGGTGAAACTGAGACAACTGCTATCAAATGGCTGCTATGTTATGGTGCGTGGTGGAGTAGTACACATGCATATACACCCAGCAAGTGTGCTGACCAGTGTCAACCACACAGCTTCCCAAACCAGTTGAAAAGTGTGATACAAGAAAAATCAAGCACAAAGAAATCAAGGAAAAATGTGTCATATACAAAAAATAAATCAGAAGACTTCAATCCCTACATTACCTCCCTTACAAAACCATGACTGTATTATTTATTTACACAATAATATACTATTAGTTGCTTTATAAAAAACATAGTTAACATTCACTGCCATCCCCAGTGATAATGTCAGTGGGAAGCTGACTGTGGAAACATAAAACACATTTAGTAACAATTACACATCACATTTGGTGTGGTAGCTAGAGCATATGCTCTAGGAATGTTCACTTATGGTGCTCACATGGGTAACACAGGTTTGAGTCTGGCCTGCAATGTGTCCCAGTTCCATTATTCCCCTCTTTTCCCTATAATTTCCTGTCAGTCCCACTATAACGGTCTGATAAAAATCCTTTCAGCTTACTTGAACCTGTGGTGGTACAAAAGAATTTGCAATGCTACCAACTATGACCTTTAAAAAAATACTACAGTATACATAAGAGCTATTATTTTAATTGAATAGCAGACTTGTGTTCTTCATCATTTACAACGTGACTTCAAACCTCAACAGTGACATTTATGAAAATGGGCTACAACACATATACACATGTCTGAAATACAGCATCTGAAGTGCAGACTAAAGAAAATGCAAATGCACAACGGTTGTGATTAAAGAACAGAGATGTGAAGTACCCTTGCCTGTCTTTTCCAGTAAGTAGATTTTTGGCAGACTACCATATTAGTTTTAAAATCCCTGCACAGCAAAAAGAGGAAGAAAAAAAAATGCAATATGATTTATACTGCTGTTTCTTACTGAGTCTACTAAATGAGGTCGCTTCTCAAACAACTTCTTGTTTCAGATCTCTAATCCACACTATAGTCTGCCAGCTTCCATACTGACAATAATGAACAGTCTAGCAGTGTTCACAATAAGCATGAACAATAAAAAAAAACAGTCTCCTATTTCACTGAATGTAGCTAAAATCTTATTATAAAATGGACAGTTTCTGTGCTGGCTTCTGATTGGTAGATCGAGCATTCCAAAAGTGCTGAAATACACAGAATATGACAGCTATGACTTGAAACACTATATCACTGCACACCACCCATAGGATAACTTTAACATTATGTTTCCATCCAAAGTTACAAAGTATGCGCAAAATTGGAATATCATATAAAACATTTGCCAATAAAGCACTGTTTCCAACCAGTAAGTTGAAGAGAACAAAATAGTCACTTCCTGATTAACTTGCGCTAAATATCACAAAGAAAATTTGAATTTGCTGCAGTAGAAGGCACTGTATATAATAATTTTTGTTTACAATAAATTACAAGCTTCAGAGCGTGCAGACAAATTATAAAGAAGCACTTTAAAAAAGTGCTAACTTTGCTTAAGCATTTTAGAATGAAAACACTATCCATCTTCACAATGAGAGCACTTCATGAAATTGGCTGATAAAATAATATTTGAATCAACAATGTGTCATTATTTTTTATAACACATTAATCGTTTTCTATAATCAGGCAAACAAAACCTCTGGTATCTTACCACTTAAATAAAGCACTCATAATCAAACCTGTCCCGAAAAGCATGTGAAAGAACACTCTAGGCACTCTAAAACTGGAAATGGAACAAGCCCTGTCACAGGCCTAGGTTGAGTTTCGAGGTGAATGGAAAAGTCTCTTTTTGTGAGGTGTAAGGTGATTGGAGTTTCTTGACCCTTAAGGTTCAAAGGGCTATTGGCCGGAGAGTGGACATCTCAAACATTAAAGACTGGAAACTGCAGCTGCCAGACAGGGTGTTTGTGTATCCAACAGTGGAGAACTATACTGGCTCACCTCATGAGGTCAAAGGCAGGGGTCTATTTGAGAAGTAATTCTACACACGGACGAGTTCTGCTCGAGCGATTAGCTTTTTTTCAGTATTATGATCCACAATGATTCATTGTGTGCTTGTGCACAAAATAATTGGACCAAACACGGATCATGTTACATGTCATGTTCAAATCACTAAGGCGGTTCATTATAGTTTTTCCATATCAAAATTGAATAATATTTCTTTTTTCTTAACTTAGTTGTCATTACATAATGGCTATGATTTTAGCTTCTAACAGTGAAATCCAAAACTTAAAAAAAAAAATTGACCCTAACCCTTTCCTGTTATTTAGTATTAATTTCAACAGACAACATAGTTAAATATCATTTTAAAATAAGGTCGCAAAAGGGTATGATATTAATGACACAAATTATTATTAAAATTGTATTCATTAAGTGCCATCCTTACACATGAAGACAGAAACTAATGTTAGTGGTTTTCTTATATGGATGTTGTGCAGTGCACAGTTTTGTGTCTTAGATTTTACTATTATGGATGTACAAAACTTTATATATTTTTAAAATCAACTGGATTTTCAAAGTCATATTCAAAATTGAAAACATACTTAAAAATATCAGTAGGCTCATACGATCTTGCAAAATGCTCCAAAAAGTGTATTTAAATTACCGCTCAAAAGTTTGGGGTTGGTAAGATTATTCATACATTTTTTGAAGGAAGTCTCTTATGCTTATATTGTAATTTTCTTTGAATATTTTACTTTTTCAGGATTCTCTGATGAATAGAATGCTCAAAAGAAAAGCATTTATTTGAAATTGATTGTTTGTAACAATGTAAAAGAATGTCTTTAGAGTGTCACACTTGATCAATGCTGCTGAATAAAAGTATTACTAGTAAATTAATGAACAAAAATAAAAACAAATAAATCTTACTGACCCCAAACTTTTGAATGGTGGTGTATATGTAATTCAGTTTCTTACAGTACAAACCAAACACATCAAACTGTCAGCACTGCTATAGATAGATAGATAGATAGATAGATAGATAGATAGATAAAAGAAACAAAAATGTATAATTTATTAATCTCACTCCAAAAAAAAGTAGTCCCTGGAAGAAGCTACAACACGTTAACAGGATGTAGTCTTCCCCTCTGTTACAGAATGAACATAGACCTAAAGCAGTTGGTGAAACATTGTCTCTGTGACCACCAACAATACTCCTACTGCTTTACACAGGCCTTCTTTTGAAGTTCATAAGCAGTTGGCTTAGCTTAACATTATCCTGTCAAAGCAATATACAAAACCTCTTGAAGAAGCCGGATCACTGAGTGCATTATTGATGACCAGAGGCTGATTATTTTCATGCGGCCTGTATTTGGATTGATATCCCACATTGTCTAGTGAGAAAACACCTTGATGCATTATTAATTGGAGCTCTTTGTCTGGGTGATAGCGAGTTCCAGTGAGTAGCAGCTGGAGGAAGAGGAGCTGTGTGGCTCAAGATAAGCAGAGACCGTAGAAAGCATCACTCCTCCCTCACTGAAAGAGATACTAGACACTCCAACATCATTCAGAAGAGCTGCTTTTGATCAAAGATGCTGGTGGAGCACATTCATGCAGTTTTGATACTCAATTTCTCCCATTTGACTTCATAGTTGTCTTCTTCCACAAGAGGGCACAGTGTGCTTGTTCTGTGGGTGTGTTCACACTGACCTAATCCAGAGTCCTTAC
>JAFVLL020040408.1:0-23862 GCA_021397915.2 Tor tambroides
AATTATTGTTTGCCTCATTTTATTGCCTCATATCCTGTCTTTAATCTGCTTGCTTTTTTTTTTTTGGTTTTTTTGTTTTTTTTTCTTCCGTTCAGCCTGACACACTTGGGGCACTGCCCAATCTTCGTGAGCTTTGGTTGGACAGAAACCAGCTCTCCTCGCTACCTCCTGTGAGTACAGACAGCTTCTGATTGGCTCATTATCATACTGGTCATCTGTCCTGATGGTTTAAAATATTTAGTTCAGATAAAGGTTCAAATTCTTGCAGATGTTGTCCTTTTCAGACGTTGTTTACCCTCAGAACAGCTGAATGCATGTGACGTGCTTGTTTTGGTGATAACTGGAGTGGAAACTAGAGTGCCTTAATTCACTTTCGGCTGACTGAAAGATGACCTCTGTGTTTAACAGGAGCTGGGGAACCTGCGGCAGCTGGTTTGCTTGGACGTGTCAGAGAACCGTCTATCAGAGCTTCCCACAGAGATCAGTGGCCTTGTCGCCCTCACGGACCTGCTGCTCTCTGAGAACCTCCTGGAAGTCTTGCCGGACAGCATTGGTGAAACTCTATATTCCTCTTACAAACATCAATAAATATGAGATTGTTCCTGCTTTTTGTACAGAGACATGGCTGTTAAAATAAACATGTTGTCCTGCCTTCACCATAAACTCTGAATCATCTTACTGAAAACTAAGTGCTGCCCAGTCTAAAGTCAGTCAGCATCTGTAAGGTGACAACCAAAATGGTCACACTTGCATTCAGTCTGATACCTTATTTGCTCACAGGGTGTAGGCGTTTAGTTACACATGTGACTTGTGAGTCTTATGATTTGCCAGAGGGAAATTTTTGAATCCTCTGGTGTCAAAGTTCCAATCAGGTTACAACAGAAATGTTAAGATATTTGGTTTCTTTCAGGTAAATAAGATACACCTTTAATAATGTAAAATTGTCTAAATTAGAACTTTTTTTAACTGTTATGCTCATAGTCAATGTTTAAAGTTGAGATGAGAAATGTTTTTATTGATTATAGTATCACAACACTGCCCCCTAGTGTCAGCAGACTTAGGTCATCCTATGCTGCACTGTCATTACAAGTTTAAGGTTAATGTTTTGTTTTTGTTTTGTTTTTTCAGCTATTATCACTTACATATACCATGTAATTCATTTTAAAATCATGTTTTTGTCCTGTCAGTGTTCATCAGTGTTTGTCAGTCAGTGTTCATCTTGAAACCATATGACTACAGTTGTTTTTGTACTTATCTCATGGCATCCATGAACTTTGTTTTTCTCAACAGGCTCACTTAAGAAGTTGTCCATTCTGAAAGTGAACCAGAACCGCTTAGTGCATCTCACAGACTCTATTGGCGAGTGTGAGAACCTGACAGAGCTTATGTTGACTGAGAACCTTCTCCAGGTACACAACCTGCACCACCTGATCTCTGTTATGCCTGCCTTTATTTGGTTTCTGCACCTTCTAATTCTGTGACACTGATTTTGGAGCATCAGGTTATATTTTAAGTAATTCTTCCATATTATTATGCTGTAAATGCTCCAGATTTTTTTTTAAATGGTACAATAGTGGGAATGATGTGTCAACAGATTAGCAATAGATTGGATTTCGTTTACATTGCTTTTGTTTGTGTAAAGGATGTTTTCGTCTGAAATAACTTAGAAATGAGTAATCACAATTAATCTTAACAATATTAGCAGGACTGCATTACCAAATTTCAAGAGGAAAGCAGACGTGTCAGAGCAGAGCCCATTGTGAAAACTTTCTCTTTCAGTCCCTCCCTCGCTCACTTGGGAAGCTGAAGAAGTTGACCAACTTGAATGTGGACCGAAACCGCTTGAGCAGCGTGCCAGCAGAACTGGGAGGTTGTGTCAGCCTGAACGTGCTCTCCCTCAGAGATAACCGTTTGGGAAAACTACCAGCTGAGCTCGCCAATGCAACAGAATTACACGTGCTGGACGTAGCAGGCAACAGGTGAAAATGCATTCTCTGTATCACAGGTTTTGGATGTCAGAGTGACCATAAGAATTGCTACCAGCTGCTTGTTTCATGCACTGAAGTTTCTCCATCTCTTGCTCTCCTTCCCAGGTTGCAGAATTTACCGTTCGCATTGGCCAATCTGAACCTGAAGGCCATGTGGCTGGCAGAGAACCAGTCTCAGCCCATGCTGAAGTTCCAGACAGAGGACGATGAGCGGACTGGGGAAAAGGTTCTCACCTGCTACCTGCTGCCTCAGCAACCCTCATCGAGCCTTGGTAAGACACTCTGCCGTCCTTGTGAATGGTGCTGCCATGTCACACCCAAAGAGGCTTTGCATAGCCAGACTTTTGACTAAATGACTAAGTGTCTACCCCACTTTGCAGATTGTTCTGACTTGGAGCTGCCTGCTTAGTCAGAAACAGACCATTTGACTGAAAAATTTAATTAAATTATGCTGTGGTGTTCTTTTTGTTTGAAAAAGTGCATTTAAAGTCACTACAAAGAGGACTGTGGCTGGTTTGTGCCCATGCTGTCTGAGGCTGAGACTACACACAGTGAATCCAGGACACGCATCATAATGCAATATTTTGTAATATGCTTTGCAGAGAATCTACTGGACAGGAGCGCTGATGAAACCTGGCCCACAGACACTAATTTGAACAGGGTCTCGGTCATTCAGTTCCAGGATGACTCCAAACACGAAGAGGAAGATGAGGAGACTGCAGCAGATAAGAGGGTGAGTGTAGAAATGTGTACAGGATGTTTATGATTTCTGTACAACTGTTTACATGAAATTGTGTACATGTGCTAACACTCTTTCTGTATATGTGAACCAGCAGGGTCTTCAGAGGAGAGCCACACCACATCCCAGTGAGTTGAAGGTAATGAAGAATGTCATTGAAGCCAGAAGAAATGAGGCTTATACAGCCAAGCCAGAGGAGGATCTGGAGTCCCCAGACTCAGAGGTAAATTCAAAGGCACAATTGTTTTGTTTTATTTTTTGTTTTTCTTGTGGCTTTTTTTTTTCTTTTTGTTTTGGGTTCAAAAGTGCTTCTTTTAGTTTCCATCAATTTGAATGGAAATAAATGCACAGAAGAAGTTTATTTGTAGAACTTTGGTGCACTGATAATATACCATATTTTGCAAAATGTCACATCTTTTTATCATCTAAAATGTGCCATGACTTGTTTATACATACATACATACATACATTTTTAAATTGTATTCGTTTTATTTATTTAAATTATTTGATCATTTAAATGTTGTCACTACATATTTTTTATATTACGTACAAACTATTTTTTTTAATAATTATTATTTTAATTTTATTATTTAAATTATTTGATAATTTAAATATTATGTCAGTACATTATTTTTTTATATTACATACAAACTGTTTTTTTATCATTATTATTTAAATATTAGATACAAGGTGCTCAGTTTTTTCCCATTGATTATGTATAATGGTTTTTCACAGGAGAAACGGTTGAGTGGGCTGTCCAATCAAAGTCATGATTCTCAGGCGTCCAGTAGCACCGCCTCTGCCACTTCTCAGGATGAGAAGCGGGGTGTAAACAGTACAGGGGTGGAGATTAATGATGGTCATGTTCAAGAGGAGGAGGAGCTGGATGAGATGGAGGTGGAGTATACTGAGGTATGTATGAAGTATTTTCAGCACATCCTTGAATGTAACTGTGACCTCTATTGTACATGTGCAAGCTACTGTAAAGATAATGTTTTGGTTTGTGTGAATATGTTGCAATTTGTTTCACAAAGTCCTTCTGTTTTTTCCTTGATTCAGAACAATAATGATTCTGTCACTGCATTGGTAAACCGTTTTTCTTGCCTTCACAGCCTACTGTGCACTTTGCTGAAGAGCCCATCATCCGTGGCGGTGATGAGGAGGAAGAAGATGAAGATGAAGATGAAGACGCTGAAAGGAGCGATGAGGACTCTCGAACGCTGCCTTTTCCTGCAGAGAAACAGCGGCTCATACGTAAAGACACACCACACTACAAAAAGCACTTCAAGATCACCAAGCTGCCCAAACCAGAGACTGTCGCCGCCCTGCTGCAAGGCTTCAGTCATGACGGCCTTTCACCTACTGCTCACACCCCTGAGGACGAGAGGGATGGTGATGAGGACGAGGAGGATGAGGGAGGAGTAACAGTCAATACCCCTTTTCAGCAAAGACTAGAAGCAGCTGAGCTAGAAGACAGCAGACTGAGTCAGATGAACTCGTCCCTGCAACCAGTGAAGGTAAGAAGGTCTCACTTCTTGAAGCAATGGTGTGGGAAATCCTAGTGAAATCAATTTATATTGTCTGAGGGTTTAAGTGGAGTTGTTTAATCATGTTCACACATCTTAGTGGAGAGTACGGAATTTTTTCAGCCTAAAGGCCATTGCACACTGAGATGGAATTTTCGTCCGAAATTTTCACACGTTAAAAAATAAATACGACCTCACGTAGTGTCAATCACGTTTACACACTGCCACCGAAACTTTCATCTGTCATAAAAAAAATTCGGATCAGGTTCGATTTTCTGCGTTTTCGCATCCATAGCATGCATTTTGATAGGAAAGGATGAGGAATACGGAAAAACGCATGCGAAAATTTTGGACTTAAGGTCATTGCATTTTTCCATTTTTTCGTATTCCTCATCCTTTCCTACCCAAATGCATGCTACGGATGCAAATCTGATCCGAATTTTTTTATGATG
The DNA here is from genome assembly GCA_021397915.2 of Tor tambroides. Classification (NCBI taxonomy): domain Eukaryota; kingdom Metazoa; phylum Chordata; class Actinopteri; order Cypriniformes; family Cyprinidae; genus Tor; species Tor tambroides. The sequence goes on from JAFVLL020040408.1 coordinate 4,706, forward strand.
GACGAAAGTTTCGGAGGCAGTGTGTAAACGTGATTGACACTACGTGAGGTCGTATTTATTTTTTAATGTGCGAAAATTTCGGACTCAGAGTGCAATGACCTTAAGATATACAAAATACAGTGCTAAAAGTTTGAGACCCCTTGTGTAAATGTGTCCATTTTACATTTTTTAAATTTAATGCAGATTTTTAAATGCAAAATTATATCATCAGCAGAAAATTTGAGTTATAATACTGTTCAAAAGTTTGAGGTTAGTAGAAGTCTCTTAGGCTCACCGAGGCTGCATTTATTTAACAAAAACTAAACAAAAAACGGTAATTACAGTAGTATTTTAAATTGTAATTTTATTTTTTAAAAATGGTTTATTCATGTGATGGCAAATCTGAATTTTCAGCAGCCATTACTCCAGTTTTCAGTGTCACATGATCTTTCAGAAATCATTCTACCAGTCTCTCCTGTCTCTTTTGATCAAAAGACACATTAATTCTTACTGACCTCTGACCTTTTGAACAGTACTGTGCAGAAAAGTTCAGAATGTCTTTTGATTCGTCCCACTTTTGTTTTAGTTTGTTGTCTCACACTTTTAGACCCCTCTGTGACAATATTTGTTCATTCAGCTTCATTCGTGGTATCAGAGCCATCGTGTCATTGGTATCAATATTGGCAGCATGCAAAGTATCCCATGGATATCTTAGACTCTTTTGTCTGAATAATAAATGCTTGTTTTAAGATAACTTCCTTTGAAAGGACAGAACCTCAAATGAAAAAGCTCCTCCTTGTTTTGCCCCACCCTTTAGCTATGTTTAGCTCCTCCTCCACAGCTTGACTCCACCCCATTGAGCACTGCTCTTGCTTCTCATCGTATCATTTGCTGTCTCTGTTGCCTGGGGAAATCAGTGCACACTGCCCTCTTTGCCCACCTTTTCCACAACTGTGCTGTGCTGATCATTTTAAATTATACCTGAACTTCAACATCAGTGTTTTTTTTTTCTTTCTATAATTATTATTGTGTAGAAATATGAGGACTCTCATTCGGTCTTTAAAATACATACTTTAACCAGAAAGATTGCATGAGCCCTTTAGGGGTTTTACTGGTAGCAAATATGTAAAAAATGTAACAACCACCAACAGTGAGAATTTATTTCCTACAAACATGCAACAATGCTTTGCAATCATTCATTGAATTCTTAAATATGATTTAATTCAGCTATACATATTTAAAGTTAATCTTTGAAGCCAGGATTTATTTATATCATCTGGTTTAAAATATTTTGAACGTGGTCAGGAACTCCAAGGTGCGTGTGTGTGTGTGTGGTTTTTGTCTTTTTTTGTCTTTGTGAATATTGACATTTCTGTGGATGTGAGTAATTGCTTTATATCTGTGTTTTATAGCATTGACACACTAGTGATTTCTCTGGGGTTAATATTGACAACCTGTAACTTGGGTTGCTTAATCCAGACAGTTGGTTGTTTTGATTTCCCTGTCAAGTCTTTTTAAATTGCTAAACATTTTAGACTTCCTTTGTAAAGTGTGATGTGACTGTACAGATACTGTATGAATAGCAAGCTTTTCCAGATAATAGCCCTTTTATTTCATGAGCTGAATCTGCTTGCTGAATGCAGTCTGAGAACAGAGCTGTGCTGTGTTGTTTTAAAGCTCTTTATGTGTGTAGGTCAGTGTTGTTTGCTGTATTTGTGGTGGTTTTGGAAGCGCCCTGTCTTACTGTGGGTGTGTGTGTGTTTGGAGGCGTGTCTGTCATTCAGTCACCTGTGTGAATGTTTGTTTGATTTATTTTAATTTCCAGTCATACAGCTTCTGGGTTTTTTTTTTTTTTTTTTTTTTGATGTTGTCATTATCAAAAAAGGACAAATAACTATAAACTGAATTGGCTTCAGCCTTCTTTTTTTTAGGCCATGAATGTATTACAGTACAATGTTCAGTAGCATTGAACTAGATGTGGAGTCTTTTGCCATTAATCTGCAAAACTTGAATCAATGCAAGTTTTGAGACTGGTGATGTTCAAACTTGAGCATGTGTTCTTTATACCGTCTGCATTAATCAAACAGATCTTTGTGTCCTGTCCCAGCAATGCTGGCCTCCTCTCCTTGATTTTTCAGACTTTTGACTATTTGATAAAATGTATGATGTTATATATGAAAAGTAGTAAATGTAGTGTTAAAGTAGTTGAATTTGACTCGATCAAATGTCTTTCGCTGATTCTTGGAGCAACTTTGTTCTTGGTGTTAATGATTTTATATACACTATAGTTTGAAGTCAGTAAGACTTCAGAGAGTATGCATTAAACTCAAAGTAACAGTAAAGACTTTTATAATGTTACAAAAATTTCTAATTCAAATAAATGCTGTTCTTTTGAGCATTCTGTTCCGAGCATTCTGTTCTTCAAAGACCAGTAAACATTAAAACACAATCTTACTGGCCCATTTCATTCATCACATTAATCTTATAATGAAATTGTCTACTTGCGATTCATTGATTCCTGACATGCACAACCGACTTGTGTGACCTATTGAACATGAACATAAAAGATGTGCATGTAAACAAACTTTCTGTATAGAATAGATCAACGTACATTTTGTATGGTGTTTGTACATATAAACTGGGGTTACACTACATTTGCCTAGATTTTCTGGGCAAGTCAGTGGTAGCTGCAAAAAGTCAGAATCTGTGCAGATATTAAAACTGCAAAATATTTGTTTGGCAAAGACTTTTTTCCCCCCAGTTGTTAAGTCTGTGATGCCCAGTTTTTCTCTGTAACAATTTACACAATCGTAGTCATCTGGTGTATTCCTGAATCATGCCTTAACTGTGCATCATGTACAATTCAAACCAGTTTTTTTTATAGTCCTGTAGTGTTGAATTTTTCACTCCAAAGATTGAAAAGATGTAGGTAAACCACTTAGTCTGTCACATTCCCAAACTGCTTCAATAAATAGACAAAAGTAGTCAGGCTGATCCAGCTTGCAAATAACAGAGGTTTTGGGCTTCTGTGTTATGTTTCAGCTTGGTTTTTAAATGCATGTGTGAATATGAAAAGGTTGTCCAATAATCCATAAATTAGAGCTCAATTTTTAATGTATGTAAATGAATGCATTGTGTACATCAAGGAAAGAAGGCTGGTTGGGACAATATATTTGATCTGTCTGAACATGGATGCAGTCATTCATATTATAAATACTTCCTTTCTAAACAAGCATGTACTGCATGAAAACTTTTTTTATTTGTTTTTTGTTTTGTGAGTCAAGCCACGCATATTATAGCAAATGTTTTGAAGTATTTCGTTCTGCTTTTGTCTGTGAATTTCTGATCTCTCTGCTTCATCTGTAGCTGACCCTGTCTATCCTGAGGCAGACCGGTGGGTTAGGCATCAGCATAGCAGGGGGGAAAGGATCTACGCCCTATAAGGGCGACGACGAGGTACATTTGAGTGAGCTTTCACGCAATAGATGAGTTTCAGTAAATGCTTGTGTGGGGGGGTTGTTTTAATGTACTCTATATGTACTTTTCAGGGTATTTTCATCTCTAGAGTGTCAGAGGAAGGCCCTGCAGCTCGTGCTGGGGTCAAAGTGGGAGACAAACTTCTTGAGGTGAACATCTGTTTTCATTTTCTCTTTTGAGTTGCCCCATTCAGAACCAGTCATTCACGCTGCTTTAAATCCTCAATCCTTGCATTCGCTCTCTCAGGTGAACGGAGTAGACCTGCATGGAGCAGAGCATCACACAGCTGTTGAGGCCTTGCGCAACTCAGGGGCGGCCGTGGTTATGACCGTTCTGCGAGAACACATGGTTGAACCAGAGAACGCCATCACCACCACGCCACTGAGACCAGAAGATGATTATTTCCCCCGGGAGAGACGGTCCAGTGGGCTGCCTTTCCTCCTGGACCCTGCCTCTCCTGCTGTCAGTGCTGGACCGATGCTGCAACTAGCCACTTGTCTGGTCCGCAACGATAAAGGTTTAGGTTTCAGCATTGCTGGAGGGAAAGGGTCAACCCCATACCGAGTAGGAGACACGGTAAACACAAGACGCTCTTGCATATACAATCATGACTTGGCTTGTAGTGAATATTTTATGGTGTGTTCATTGCTTCGGTGTCAGGTTGTGCAGTGTGGTTTACGGAAGTCAGGACATGTCATCCGTTCTCTCCGTATGTTTAACATGTTTAGCAGAAGAATTCTGCATGACGCTTCTCAGCACCTCTAGTAGGGCCCTATGAAATCCGTTTTATTTTTTCCCAAATTCCGTTTTATTTTTTTCTAAATTCCGTTTTTTCCGTTTTAATTTTTCTAGATTCCGTTTTTTTCCGTTTTAATTTTTCTGGACTCCTTTTTAATGGTCAAATTAAATTGTATTAATCAAAAAGCATGTCTAATTAATTAAAATCATGAAACTTATACAATTTAACATTAATTTATTAAAAGTGTAACAAAAATGATACGTTTAGGGCTGTATGAAATGTTTTATTTTTTTCTCACCTGATGTTTTATTGTTACCAAATTCTGTTTTCGCATGTCTAATTATTTGAATGCATACAACCAATTTTTATTTATTCTTGCAGTGGCCATATGAAATGCGCCACCCCCCCCCCCCCCTCAGAAATTCTGTGTTGTGTATTTAAATGTTACTGGTTATCAGATGAAGGCATAAAACATTGATTTAATTTATCTCTTAATTAATGAAAATTAAACACATTTAAATTGTTTGCCAAATAAAGGGGATTTACTAAAATTAAAACATGGAAGAAATATTTTGTGGTTATTTCTTTAAAAAAATAAAGTTTTATTATTTTTCAACAGTAGTAGTAGTAGCAGTAGTAGTATTACATATATTTTACTAAATAATAGTAATATAGCCTATTTCTGGCACAATATCTTTAAGTTAAACCGAACTTTTATTTTGACGGATTGCCGTGAATACCTTTAAAGTTCTGTGTGTATATGATATGACGCTAGTTTTACTCAAATGAAACGGTAGAATGCTCATGAAGTGACTCTCAGAGCAGTTCTAGAGATATTGTTCATGTATTTATGTCCTCATTGAGACAGCAGACACTGAAATCACCGCGAGCGTCACGCGCACTGTGTATCTGCTCCATTCATACAGAGATGCGCAGAACATGCAGGATTCATATTTAAATCGACTTTTGTGGCTTAATATTTACAGATACTAGTCCATATCGTGATTTGATTTGTGTAGTGACCTACTTTTGATTAATTCATCCAAACTTTTACAAATTCCGTGACATTCCGCGTTATCTGTAAATTCCGTTTTATGACTGGATTCATCCCGTTCTCTCCCGTATGTCCGTCTTTTCGCATCGAAGAATTCTACATAGGGCTCTACTCTAGGATGGCTGACCGAGATAGCAATGATTAGAATTACAGGGACTGACACCTGATATGGCCAGTAGATTATCGGATGGCAGGGGATGAAGTATTTTTGGATCTCTGCTGCAGACACACATCATACTGCCCTCTATCTTTCTGACATGGCCACATTTTGCACCACTTTCACGAAGGAGACACAGTCATACATTTGCACATGCACACACTCTATGCTGAGTAATTGTAAGTCACGTTTTTGTCCTTCTGCTTGACATTTGTGCTTGTTTTTACTAACAAGTAGATCTCACTGTCTTGGCTGCTGGTCTGTTTGCTGCTTTGACTCTTCGGCATGAAACATTCTGATCACAATTTTAGAGAACATACAGTGAAAGTGCTGACAAAGGCTGTTTGCAGACTATGTATCTGTTAAACTGTTGAGATTTGTCTTTGAAGAATTAAGTGTCCTTGAAGGTCATAAATGGTTTGTTCTTTTAATACTACATGGTTTGAATTACACCTTTAGTGTTTTAAATAAGCCCATATAATAAAAAGCAAGGCAGGTAATTTTAAGCTAAGGTCAACAGGATCATTTCTGCTCTAGAGGCTTGAGGCATTGCAGCATGTTACACCAGCATACTGACTAGCTCTTAACAGCTGTACAGGAGCACTGAACTCTGTTGAAGCCAGCTCAAGTCAGCAGCTAATATAGCACTGCAAGAAATACTAGCATTGTTACTCTCCTAGGACTCTTTACCTTTCTTTTGATTCTTATGAAAAGAGTGTTAATGAAATGAGACCTTATTTAGTTCTAGATTTTTTTTTTTATTATTCAAGGATAAACTTTTAAAAGCTTTTTTTCTTTTGTTGTTTTATATAGTTTAGTTCTCTACCATTTACTATATTTACTTTTTCTATTTTTCATTTGTTTCTTGCCATGAGTGGTAGCTCTAAATTATAAAAAATAAAAAAAATCAATCATCATCTCCTTGTGAAATGTTCCTTTTTTTTTTTCTTATTGTGTGTGTATTATTTTAGAAGACAGTTATATTAATATTTCATAATAGTGCTTTTTACTGTATTTGTGGTTAAATAAATGCATCCTTGGTGTGCTTAGGAAAATTCCTTCAAAAACTTGTATTGAGATGATATCATTGGCTGTGTTTTTCTGCTTTTCTCTCAGGGAATCTTCATTTCTCGTATTGCTGAAGGAGGAGCTGCTCACAGAGACAATATCCTGCATGTGGGAGACAGGGTCATATCAGTGAGTTCAACCATCTCTCATACAGTCTCTCTTTCTAGTTAATGTAGTTTATCAGCTTAATTTAGGGTTAAAAGAATAATTCACTCAGAAAATAGTAAACGTTATCATTTACTCAAATATATGCCGTTTAAAAAAAACCTGTCAGAATTTGTTCCTTGGAATGCGCTTGGCACATTTTTAATGCTTGTTTTCCATACAAAACATGAATGCCAGGGTCTCTCAAGCTCCAAATTGCCAAACAGTGCCATGAAAGTAATCCATACAATCATGGGCTGCATTCTAAATTTTCTGAAACCATATGATAGCTTTGCAAGAGAGAGACTCATTTATGCAGTTTTCAACTCTCATTCGTCTTCCCGTATATAAATCCCATGTCTTCATTTAATCTCAGTGATGCCAAACATCATAGGGTTTGGTTCTCGTAACTAATTGTAATGCACTAGAGCTGTATATGAGCATGAATATGACTTGATTTCAGTCAATTCTTCACTCAAAGCTGTTGTATGGTTTTAAAATGTAGCACACATACTGTCCCTTTTGAAGCTTGAAAGTCACTATTCTCTTTTAATTATACAGAAGAAAATAGTCTCATGTTGTGTCTTACAATATAAAGTCAAACGGGTTTGGGGATGAGTAAATGACAACATCTACATTTGTGCGTCAGCTATGGAGCTATATAATAGATTTTTTTTGTTCCTGGGTATTAGATCTAAATAAAGTCACATTACATTGTGAGAAACTTAATAAGCCATTATTGTCCGGCTCACTGCATGGGTGAGTTAGTCAGAGTTAGTTTTAGCACAGTCTTTTGCTGTTTTATTGTGCCGTACACTGTAACCTTTCTGCTTTGCACCATGAAATGATGAAGTGTGTAATTGTGAATTTCTCTCCTAGTAACCTTGCTTGTATTGAGACTCGGCATTATAACAATTATAATCCCAACTGTTCTGTCTTCCTTGAGCCCTCTCTTTATTTTGAGATTCTGCTTCTTCTCCCTCTGTCCTTGCATGGGTTTTCACTAACACACTTCTTGCCTGCTTGGTGTCGGGTGTGGTGATGGGAGGCTTTTGGCTTGTTCTGTGGGCCTGCTGTCATGGTAACTGCATGCGTTACCCTAGCAGCTGCCATTCTGTCACCCTGTGGTAAGCGCCGGTACTGAATGGTCAGTGCTGACCTCTGTTTGGCACCATGGTGGAACTTCTTACTGCTAAACAAAGTAACCAGAAATCAAGAATAGTCTTCCCTCATATGGGAAGTGGGGCAGCTTAGGCCACATCCCTTGGCTTTACAAAGAGGATCTCAAATATTATACAGTCTTTGTGAAAATGCAGCAGCATTAGGCCACAGTTTCAAAACAACATATGGTGTCAAGACATGAGCCAGAGCGTAATTAAAGGGTAGTATTTAAAGACCCATAGTTAAAGGGTAGTAGTTAAGGCATTAGCTAATTTGATGAGTCAGTAGTACTTTTATATACAAAGTTATAATGGAGTTGCGACAGGTTTTTATGTAGTCAGGTTACAGTCTCTATCTGTCCAAGTATAGATGACATGATGCATAATCCAGTATTTGAAGGATTAAATACAGATTGTATATCAGCTCAATCCCGAGGCTTTTTGTAGTTTGATTAACATGTTAAGATGTTGGACAAAGCCATGTTATAATCACATACAGATCTGTTACCAAAAACCAGACTGATACTATTTCAGTGAGACTAAAGTGTTTACATGGCATTTTAAAAGGTGTTTTATTGCTTTAGTACAGCTGTAATCGAACTTTTAAAGTACATGTTACCATTATAACTGTAATTTGTCCTGAACTAAGCTCACTTTTTATGAGTGCAAGGTCCTCTAATCAAAGTATATGAGATGTATCTAGAAAATATTTACATATGACAAGCTGTTGTAGAGTTTGGTCACGGTTTTCTTGAGGCTGCTCTTTTTATACTTTTTCTAACACACTACGTGATCTTGCTACCTAAATCAACTCCAGCATTTCCTCTTTCTCCTGTTGCACATTCCCTTCTCTCTTCACTTCCCTGGTTAAATGTGTCTCAACGTTTTGATTTGAAGCATGATTTTTCACTGAGAACCCAGGCTTTTAAAACCAAGTATATGTAGGTGAAGTGGAAATCACTTTCTCTTTGAATGCATGAGAGAGCTCTGCATTGGCTGTCACGTGATCCAGATCATTCCAGTACAGGAACATATTTCACTCAACTAACACCTGGACTCTAACGTTCCTTGAAAACCCAGCTAAATGAAATGCTGCATATAGTAATTAAAGAGCCCGTAAGACATGACATAAGCTCAGCACAAGGGGCTTTCATATGCCCGTTCTGGGCATATTGGCCCTCTCTGATCCTCTGGTGTTTGGCTGTCGCTCCAGATCAATGGTGTAGACATGACAGAGGCCAGACATGACCAGGCAGTAGCGCTGCTTACTGGCACCTCCCCCACCATCACCCTCCTGGTCGAACGGGACCAGGCCAGTGCAGGGGGCGCCTCCCCTCGAACTCGACCTCATTCGCCCCCTCCTCCAGAGCCGTCTGACTCACCTGAGCAAGAGGAAGGAGATGAGCACCTTGGAAACCATCTCAACTGCCCCATGGAGGATGAATACCCCATTGAGGTGAGAGCTGGAACTGATGGTATGACGTTGAACCTTCAGGGAGAGAGTGTGTGTGTTTCTCCCTATTTGAGAAAATATTTAAAACTGATAAAAAGCTCTTAAAACTGACAAATGCTGTTGGTGGTTGCTGTAGTTTAATCTCATAACAGCTTCATTTTGCTGTTTTAATGCCTCACTCAACAGAGAAAATGGTGCACGGTATGAACATTGCATAGTGGATTTGTGTTAGGATTGTGATTTGGCCTTTTAAAATTTACTCTTGCTTTTGCATTTAATTAATTTTCCCTTGATGTTTTTATTCGTGCCCACTTGTAGTTGTGTAGACTTGCCTAGAAGATGGGTCTCCATTACAAATAGCTGAACGTTCAGCTTAACTGTATTTACCATTGCCATTCAAAAGTTTGGGGTCAGTAAAATATACATATTTTAAGAAATGAATTCAGCTAGGGTACATTAAAATGAATCAAAAGTGACAGTAAAGACATGCTACAAAAGCATTTAAAATAAATGCTGTTCTTTTCATCAAAGCTTTCTCTTCATCAGAGAATCCTGAAAACAATGCCACAGAAAAATTAAGATTAAGATTTTTTTTTAAATTAAGATTTTCCACAGAAAAATTAAGATTAAGAATACCATAAGAATAAAATATTGCTAACACTTTACAATGTGTAATTTGTTAACATCAGTTAATGTATTAACTAACAAGAATAAACAATGAACAATGCATTTATTACACTATTTACTAATCTTTGTTAATGTTAGTTAATGAAACAGTTGTTCATTGTTTATTCATGTTAGTTCACAGTGCATTAACTAATGTTAACAAGCACAACTTGTGATTTTAATAATGCATTAGTAAATGCTGAAATTAACATTGTTTAATAAATGCTGTGGAAGTATTGTTCATTCTTAGTTCGTTTACTAATGTTGTTAACTAATGTTAACTAATGAAACTTATTGTAAAGTGTTACCAAAATTTTAAACAGCACTTCAGCAGTAAGCAGCTGTTTTTAACATTGACAATAATAATAAATGTTTTTGAGCACCAATGATTTGAATGTATTTTTTTAAAAATCAGGTTTTTTTAAATAGTAATATTTCACAACATTGCTTTTGTGTTTTTGCTGTATTTTTAATCATTTTAATTTTAAGCAGCCTTGGTGAACATGAGACTTCTTTTCCTTACAAAAAAATAAATAAAACACAAATCTTCCCAACCCCAAAATTTAAAATGGTAATGTAAATTTAAAAATAAAAATTACATTTATAATTATTGATTGATTTCAAAGATTATTTATATTTCATATTTATTGTAGCAATATTTCAAAACATTGCTGTTGTGTTTTTGCTGTATTTTTAGTCAAATAAATGCAGCCTTTGTGAGCATGAGAGACTACTTTCTTACCAGCCAAAAAAAAAAAAAAAGATAATTATTGATTAATTTCAAAGATTTTTATCACTGCATTTATCAGACCTACTGCAATCAGTGCTCCTTCTTCATACATCTGAATTTCCTGTCTGGACAGGAAGTGACGCTGATCAAAGCAGGTGGTCCCCTGGGTCTGAGCATTGTAGGGGGTAGCGACCATGCCAGCCACCCGTTTGGAATTAATGAGCCAGGGGTGTTCATCTCAAAGGTAATTTAAATCATGTTGTATGATGCAGGTATATGTAAAAAAAAATGAATGGCATGATTTTTGTTCTGTGACGCTTTTGTCCGAATTGATTTCTGACCTTTTTGTTTCTGGGTAGGTCATCCCCAATGGCTTGGCCTCTCAGAGTGGACTTCGTGTGGGCGATCGTATCTTGGAGGTGAACACCATCGACCTACGACACGCCACACATCAGGAAGCTGTCAGAGCCCTGCTCTCCAACAAGCAGGAGATCCGCATGCTTGTGCGCAGAGATCCCTCGCCCCCTGGCATGCAGGTATTCACACTGATGAGTAGAGGAGAAGTGTAAGCAAAACCTGCAGTATGGCTGGTTACCGCCAGCTCAGTCAGATCACATTTGGTCTTCTCCTGAAAATCTGCCAAAATGGCCTGCAGCGAGAAAGACACTCGCAGAAGTACTTATGCTAATTTTGGAAATGATAAAAAACTTTTGATTGGTAATGATCTCAATCTCAAAAACTTTTGAGACTTTTAATGAGACCAGAACATCCTCACATACCCTCTAAAACATCCCTGTGATTTTGTAGGAGATTGTCATTCACAAGCAGCCTGGAGAAAAGCTGGGCATCAGCATCAGGGGCGGAGCTAAAGGCCATGCAGGCAACCCCTTTGACCCCACAGATGAGGGCATCTTCATTTCCAAGGTAACCAATGCTATGATATAAGGCACAAACCATGCAGTATTCTGATAACATAACAAATGCTGGTCTACTTCACTACTTCCTCACAACATCAGTCATGTAAGTCCTTGATTTGTTTTTGTTTTTTTCTCTTACTCCTTGCTATAGGTGAGCTCCAGCGGAGCTGCTGCACGAGATGGCCGACTGCGGGTAGGCATGCGTATTCTTGAGGTGGGCAACAACAGTCTGCTGGGTATGACACACACGGAAGCAGTGAGGGTCTTGCGTGCTTCCGGTGACTCCCTGGTCATGCTTGTGTGTGATGGCTTTGACCCAAGAAACGCTGCAGGCATCGAGGTAAAGACCTAGTTATACAGCTCAGGAGGACATGAGATCTGCTCTGGTGTCCAACTGTAACTTAAATTATTATACATTTAATAAAAATGGATTGACACTGCCGGCCAGAAGTTTGGAATAATTAAGATTTTGAAAGAAGTCTCTTATTGTTAATGCGACTGCATTTATTTGATTGCAGTTACAGTAAAAACAGTAGGCAAGGCAAGTTCATTTCTATAACGCATTTCATACACAGTGGTAATTCAAAGTGCTTTACATAAAAGTAAAATAGTCATGAAAAAAATAATCACAACAATAAAAATAAGGAATTAAAAAAATAATAATAATAATAATAAAAACAAGGAATTTAGAAACAAATGTTCTCAAGCTTTCTTCAAACTGTTAAAAAAGTGAAAAAACCTCCCAAAACACCTAACTATTCCACTACTTCACCCCCTACTTACTTTGACCATCATACCTGACCTATTACCTAAAACTCGTGGTGCGGCCCTGTCTGTAATAGTAGGAATTTAGAGTTGGTAGAGCGATTTGCGACTAGAACCCCACTTCTGTATTTCCTATACCTTCAAATGCACTTTTGCCTCTACGGCTCTCAGTGCCTCAAATACACTGTTTGCCTCTACGGATCTTAGTGCCTTGGAGTAGAGGTCTGCGCGGGACTGTTTTTAAAGTCCCGCTCCCGCGAGGTTGTATCCAGCACCCACCCGTTCCCGCTATATATTCACTCTTTGTTCACCCGCTGTCCGCTTTGAATAATTTTCTTCCCGACCCGACCGCTCCCGCTAAATTTAGATATCGTTTTCAGAATCACAAATTTAAATTTCCTCTACTGAAGGAAAGAGAGGTAGGCGCATAACAAATAAAAGTGTAGTCTGCACAAAATAGTATTTGTTATTTTATTTCTGTTGTCAAGAGTCTTTTATTGACAGCAAAATGTTAAACGAATTTTGTCTTAAGACACAAAATTCGTTTAACCTTTTGCTGCCAACACAGTAGGAAAAAAAGTGTCACAGAGAAAATAAATATGTATAAAAATTGTATTCCTTATTTTATTCGTCTTGTCAGGATACAATTAGTTTAACCATTACAACACAATACGAACAAGTGTATCGCAGAGGGGGAAAAAGTAGGAGTGTACAAAAATGGCCTATTATAATTGTATTCGTTTGTCAAAATACTAAATTCGTTTAACATCTTGCTGTAAAACATAGCCTAGCTGAAAAGTGTCATGAGAAGAAAAATAAATAAATAAATTCGACATGTGTCATTGAAATTTATAAGCAAAATATAAACAAAACAGAGTTGAACGTTCTTCAAGGACAGCGCATTCACACTTTGCTCATCTTTATTCTGCTCTGTCACTCATGGACAACGTGGCGCTATTTCTGTCTAGCGGGCATTATATTCATCACGGTACAGCCTGGCTCTGAGGACCGTTATACATGCTGCGTTATTGAGCCCATAAATAAATGCCGTACAGCAGCGTGCATAACAGTCGAGTGCAGGCTATGCGGTGCTTGGATAAAGCACAGATATACAGTTCTGAAATGACGTCAGGAAGCGGATATTGTTAGACCGCCCACTCCCGTTCAAATTGCACCAGAGCTACCACGCTGCGGCGTTTTATTCGGGAATTTAATCCCACGTCGCAAGAAATCTGGTCGGGTCCTGCGGTTTCCGCGGGACAGCCGCGGGCATGCAGACCTCTACCTTGGAGAATGCGTTTTGTACCCCCCCACCCCCCCAGACTGTGCACATCTCTCAACCTATAGATGTGCGCTCGTACACCTTTATGCTTACAGGTGTACCTTAATTATGACACCAGTATTCTTCTGCTGGTGTCCCTCACTCACGTCTGAGTGAGTCCATCGCTCTCCCCCTCCTGCACTCCCTCCGCTTACAGACAGTCCCTAACCAGAGACCAAACAAATACAACTCAGAGGTCCTACTTTCAACTGATTAACCAACACACTTGTCTTTCTTTGCCCACATTCTCTTTACCATCACAGCACTTACTTTAGCCTTCTGTTTAAACTTTTAAAATGATATAAAAATTGATTTAAAATGAATTTAAAACAGTTAAGAATAGAAAATGATTATACATAAAATACAGTGCAGTCAGTTCAGATGTAGCACAGTGCTCATTCAACAAATGCACAGCTAAACAGATGAGTTTTGAGTCTGGATTTAAATGTGGCTAATGTTTTAGCACATCTGATCTCTTCTGGAAGCTGGTTCCAACTGCAGGCAGCATAATAGCTAAAAGCGGCCTCCCCTTGTTTTGTGTGAACCCTTGGTATTTCTAACTTACTCAGTCCTAATGATCTGAGTGGTCTGTTAAGTTTATATTCAGTAAGCATATCTGCAATGTATTTAGGTCCTAGGCCATTGAGTAATTTATAAACGAGTAAAAGTACTTTAAAATCAATCCTGAATGTAACTGGAAGCCAGTGTAAGGATCCGAGGACTGGTGTGATATGCTCAGATTTTCTGGTTCTGGTCAAAATCCTGGCAGCAGCGTTCTGGATGAGCTGCAGCTGTCTAATGGTCTTCTTTGGGAAGGCCGGTGAGGAGACCATTACAATAATCCACCCTGCTGGTGATTAAAGGCATGAACAAGTTTCTCCAAGTCTTGACTGGAAACAAAACATCTGATTCTTGCAATGTTTTTGAGATGATATTATGCTGATTTAGTTACTGCTTTCACATGACTACTAAAACTAAGGTGTGTCTCCAGAATCACCCCAAGATATTTGACTTGATTTTTAGTAGTTTGACCCCTAGAGTCAAGGTATGCATTCACCTTGAGAACTTCATCTTTGTTTCCAAATGCATTGACTTCAGTTTCTCCTTGTTTAACTGAAGAAAGTTCTGGCACATCCAACTGTACAGTAGTATTGTGAATTTTCAGCAGCCATTATTCCAGCCTTCGGTGTCACTTGATCCCTTAGAAATCATTCTAATATGCATAGCATGCATGCATGTACTACTGCATATTTAGCATATTTATGTTATTTATTTCAGGCATCCCCTGGTGTTATTGCAAACCCGTTCGCAGCAGGTATTGTTCGTAAGAACAGTATGGAGAGCATCTCATCAGTAGACAGAGACCTGAGTCCTGAAGAGTTTGACATCATGCAGAAGGTGAGCTCTATGCATCACACAGAGCAGGAACAGCAGAGTGGATGGAAAAATAACAGTATCTGTCTCTCTGACCTTTCCTGTAGGAGGTGGAGATGGCGAGAGAGACGTCCCAGTGGGAACGGGAGGAGATGGAAAAAGTGGTGAGTGATTTCCTCCCCTAAGCGCCTTTCTTATAACAGATTATTATTATAATAATAAGAATATGCTATCAAAATTACGACCACTTCCAAATCTTTCCTATAACTATAACTAATATATGTGGATCTGTCTATTTCTTTCTCTCTTTCTCTTATCTTATGCCCCTCTTTTCCCCCAAACCCTTCTGAATGATCTTGGGTGCTGCTCATTCCAAACATCACATTTTGTTTCTGCTCATTTCCATTCATCTCCTTCATTAACTATGTTCTTGTGTCTTCATGGTCCCTGGTTTTATTGTTCATCCATGATTCTGCATCACCTAAACCTCATTCCCATCTGTGCAATGGATGTCATCGGAATGTGTGTGGGTGTGTGTCCATATTTGTGTGGGCAAAATGTGTGTCTGTGTATGTGTGTGATTGGGTAAACTTTATCCCCCCCACCACCTCCTTGCCTTCCCTCTTTCGGTAAAGGAGCGTATGCGCTTGGAGCGCGAGGAGGCAACTCGTTTGCTGGAGGAGGAAACTGAGGTGAGGCTGTATGCCCTACCTGTCTTTACAGCCCGCATTAGGGCTCAAGGAGCGAAACACGGGACCTGCCGTCACCTTTAACATGAACAAATGAGTCACATCTGAACTTCTGAGCTCTAGAAACCCTTTAGATCCAGTGTCCTCATGCTTAATGAAATATCTAATTAATGTTTAGAAGATTTTTGAACATGTTCTTTCAATGAACAGTGATCATTCATTGTGCTCTTTCTAACCCTCTCTCTACAGAATTTGAGCACTGGACCACTGAAACTGGACTACAAGACACTGGCGGCTCTACCTACCACTAGCCTACAGAAAGTTAATAGAGTAAGTAAACGTAACTTGCAGAAATGTTTCCTTACATGCTTTTGAATGCTTAGCAAATTGGTCTTCTAAAACCCTATTGGGTCAAGCTATACATTTGTCCAGCAGTGCTGCTTTTACTGGTAGTGCCAAAGGTGAAGCAGTCCAGCTGCTGGCTTTAGTCTTCAGCAGCAGCAGGGTTGGATGTCATTCCAGCCATACCTCTGCCAGAATACAGATTGTATTTGCTGGTGCTTGAGCTGGAGTGAGGGGGATGTGCTGGCCGACAGCTGACAGTAGCTCAAGTTATTTTAAAATGTGTGCTGTGAGCTGATTGGCTATATGGTTTAATGGGTGGGTGTGGCCTTTGAGGACGAAGGGACCCTTGTAGGATCTTGACAGTTAAGTTATCTAGAGTCGAGCTGCTTGGAATCTGCTCCTGTCATCTTACTGTGAGTGTATCACTGCTATTACTCTACAACTCTGTCTTTTCTGTCATTTCTTAAGCACTCATTGCTTCATGACTTCCTTTACTACTTTTTCCTTCTTTTCTTTTTCTGAATGTTTTTGTGTGTGTGTGTGTAAAACTTCTTACATTTTATTTAGGATTTGATTACTGCAATAATAGCAATAGCCACTAGTTGTTGGATGTTGAACTCGGAGTCAATTGTATTATGCTGACTACACATACAGTAAGCATCCCTCATACAATAATTTATTGCCTTCAGTGATATTCAGTAAATGTTATATAATGCAAGTTGTAATTTGAGCTTTGTAACTTGTTTTTACAAACTACAAGATATTCCTTGTCCCTTATAAGCATTTTTAGGCTATGTCTCTCTTCTAGAAATGCTTAACCTACATAGCACTAGCAGCTGTTAGCAAAGTCAAGTGAGGAATGGAGAGGGGGTGGACTGCTCTTAGATAGGGAAACACTAGCACACAGTTATATCCCTCACGTGATTTTGTAGTATATGAAGTAGAGTTTAGTCATGGCTATTTATAGATCAGAGCAGTGTCTTTTATCTGCACAAGAGCCATTAAATGAAGCTTTTATCAGTATGAGGCCATTAGTTGTATGCAGCAGTCACATCTTAGGCATCACAATGTGCCACCAGTTGCATATTACAAAAACTAAAATGAACTGAAAATATAAAAGCAAAGTCTACATTAGAGCACACACAGCAGATTCAGTGCAAATGTTCTTCTGGATTGAGTGACTGTCTACTGTGAGATGTCTCTGGATGATGGGATAGCTGTATTTAGCTCCTCACTCATCTGAATCGGCATGACTGGTAGATGATTATGACTTTAGCATGACTGTTATTTCTTCCTACTCTGCCAGACTAAACCCATCTGTTTCATTCTATACTGCTTTTCCTTTCTTTGCTTTTACGTTTCTATGTTCTAATCTATTTGTGTGATGCCATGTCGTTTTCTTCCTCCTTTTGTATATCATTAGTTGTTCTGCTCTTTTGTTTTTCTTTCCTTCTCATGTTATTTCTCCCTTTTGTCTCTGTCAATCATATTCTCTCTCTCATTCCTCAGTTTTCTCCCTCCTTTGCTACATTCTTCACAATGGAGGCTGCCATGCCGGCCATCCCTGTAGACCCCCTGGGTTTTGAGAAAGTCCATGCTTCTATGTACCATGTAGAACCCGTTGCCCTCCCTTCGTCTCCAGTCTGCCCAGCCGCAAGTTCAGCGGCTTCAAAACCTCCCCAAGCCGACACATGGGACCCCCTCCCAGCTCGAGGAGTCCCTCAAGAAGCTAAAGAGGAAGAAGAATGTCTTGTGGACTCCCAGCCAATCTGCTTTAGTGAAAATCCTTTCCTTGTGGCTAATCGCAAGAGCAAAGGCTGCCCTCCTGAGGAGCGCATTTTATCAGGGCCACCTGTGGGTTATGGCAGGCCTGGGCAGCTGCAGCCCTGGTTGTACAGCAAGGCAAGCAGCCTTGGGGAGTGTGTTTTCTGACTGAGTGTGTTTTCTAGTCAAGCATGGTGTGTCATCAGTAGCTATTTAGAGTTAACATAGCAATCTCAAATGCCATTCAGAGATTTCTACTGATAGCTGTTTTAGATTTACAGATGTCTTTGAAAGTGTTCTTAGGTCGTTTCACTGAAATATGTCTATATACACATTTCCAATATTTGGATGAAATGAGGCGGATACAAAAATGGGACCCTGTAATGTGTGTAACCATATGGTCTTGAGGCATTTGAACATTCCCAGAGAGAGTGAGAATGCTTTGAATGTGAAGTCAACAGGTGTTAAACAAAAAGGGTGAAGGGTTAAGGCCTCTCACCTTAAATACAGACTGGCCACCAACCATTTCCAGGAATATAAAACACCATGGTCTCTAAAGTAACATTTGAGACATTGTCTCTTTCTGTAGCATGACATTGTTCTTGACACTGTTTGAAAAAATGCATTTTATGGCACCACTGCTTGATTTCAAATGATCTGTGGCACGTAATACAACATATTTGTCATCAAGCACAACGTAAGAGCAAAAAACAGAACAACTGCAATGTGCAAGCATATTAAAACCTGCTTAAAGCAGTTGTTTATGGTTTGCTATTAATGTTATTCTCAAATCAAGATGAACCGCTTTTATAAAATTGCACATGGTTGTTTATTCTTAATATACTACTTTGTAATTTGGCCAGTTTTGCTTATTGGAAACAGCAGACCTCATCTTGCTTTGTGAAATACTTCACTGACCTCGAGCAATTTCTTTCCTTCTCCTGTTCTCATGACATCTTGTGATGGATGTTCGTTTTATTTGTATTTCAGTCTTCACCGTCTGAGCCTCACAGGATTGACAGTCCTGTCCGAGATGCTGCATACTCTCCACACAACTCACAGGTCAGTACCATTTCAGAGCGTATTCACTCCCTTTTCATCATCAGCCCTTTCTTTTCTCATTTGTTTTCATGTGACTGTCAAACATTACCATGGATAAGCCTGTACAGATTTATGCAGGTGTTTTGCATGGTCAAAGGCAGGCCTAGTTTACATGTTCATTAAGGTAGTGTTCAAGGTTAGGTTATGTGCTCTCATTCTACCCCTCGTCATGACATTTCCATATTTCTCAGCAGTCCCACAAATCTTCCTCTGTGATGCTTGGAAGGGAGGTTCGATATGTAAGTGGGCTGACT
>JAFVLL020040408.1:23961-92715 GCA_021397915.2 Tor tambroides
ATTTTTTTCAGGTTTCTTTGATGAATAGAAAGTTCAGAAGAACAACATCTATCTGAAATAGAAATCTTTTTTGTAACATTATAAATGTCTTTATCATCACTTTTGATCAATTTAAAGTATCCTTGCTAAATAAAAGTATTCATTTCTATGATTTCATTCCCCCTCAAAAAAGGGGGAAAAAAAAAAAATTGAGCAGCAACAAAAACATGTTGCTGGAGACGGGCTTATTATTGAAAATGCAATCTTAATCTCTACCAGCAGGAGGCGTTTTGAGAGCGGTAGAACTAGCAGTTTCCGTGGTAATGGCTGTAATCAAAGCAGCTCCGCTCATGAACGCTACTTTATCAGATAAAATGAAAATGCCATCAAAACTATTCTGAAGATAGTCGGTTCCCTTCAGAGATACATTCATATAAAACACCCATGCCGCGTTTTGATTTTGAAACGTGCATTGTTCCTGTTTACTCAACTAAGTCAAAAGCCACAAATAAATCAATGTATACGTGGGAAACACTGGTAATGTATATTGAAATATCGGAAATCTGTTTAAAAATCATATCACCGTTATCGAAAAAAATTATATCGCAATACATTGATATTGAATTATTGTCCAGCCCTAAAGTGCGACCACATCAAATTTTTACTGGCACATTCTCAAAAAATGGCCGCAGTTTAGAGCCCTGTGAATGAATCCTCAACTTTATATGTACCCTCATCTTGGCAATCTGATCAGTATCTTCTGAGAAACTATAAGGGCTATTAAAGTGATTCAAACTGAAGTTTAATGAAATTTTGCATAAAACTCTCTTACATGTGTGTTTAATCAGTTGGATATGGTGTAATTAATTATGACCCATACTTTCCATTGTTTAATGTTCTGCAAACATTATGCTTTGATTATTTAAACCATTGATTAGTCACAGAGGTTGATAATCTCTTTCTTTTTGTTTTTTTTTAAAGCGAAACATGCTTGATATTAAGAGTGAGACAAGCTGTTTATGTTGGAGAAATATCTGCAGGACAGAAATGCTGTACTCTGCTGATCCAGACACTTCTGCAGTCCTGCCACGGGCCCCCTGTGGTACAATAGCACCAGTGACAGAGCTGCAGTCTGCCTGCCAGACTCGTTTGGCTCAGGACGCTCCTTTTAGACAATTATCCTCTCATCAAAATTGAGCCTTTTGTTAAATGTTTGATATTAAAGGTTAAATGGTCTTGACCTTTTCTGCTTTTTACTTCTAGAAAGTCACTCAACTTTCAGCAGTCAACATGGCTGACAAACCCTAATTTTTTACGCCATTCTTCATGCGAATAAGTGACTTCACAATCCTTTTGTACCCAGCAGTAACTTCGGCTGTGTGCAGGTATGCACTTGTAAAAATGAGATGAGTGGAGAGGATATCACAGCGGCATTGTGAGTTCAGTGTCTTATTGACCTGCGGGATGAACAGAGTCACTAATGAACCGTTTCATTCGTCATCAGCCCACCTCTCTGCTCATTAATAATCCACCACTCTCTCTCTCACTTTCCCTTTCCCCAGTTCCTGCTCTCCATCCTTCCTGACCTCATTTCTCATCTCTTCCCTTTTGTATCCCACATTCTTGCCATCTTTTATCTTCTCTTTTTTTAGGCTTGCCTGTGCCCTTTGCTTGCAGACAATAGAAAAGTCCTTCACTCTGTTGGTGCCTTTAGTGGGAGGAGCTAAGTGGTTTTAGTTTTGATTGACAGCACTGTGTGTGACTTCAGAGGCTTTGTCCCAATGCTGAGAAAAAAGAGGAGTGAAAAGAGGGTGGGGGTTCATTCATATGAAGGACCCTCAGTGTAATCCTCACGTGTCAGAGGAGGAAAGGGGAAAACGTTCTCCTTTAATTTGACTTTGGTTTCAGAATGACTTTATTTTTTTTTTTTGTTCTTATCTCACAAAGGGGAACTAGACATTTGAGTTCATACTGCTGGTTTCCCTATTTCATTGTTTGTTTACATGTATGTGCATTCACCTTTCAGGTTTTTTGGCTGGGTTACTGATGCAACCAATCCCACAATCGCCTGTCTTCTCTTTATTCACAGCTGAAAAGAAGAACCATCTCAAAGCTTTAGGGGCTTTCGCACCGTGTAGTTCTAGGAACTAAGTTCTGGAACTAGCTAGCAGGGTAGTTCCTAGAGAACCAATTTCTCCCTCGGGCCACTTTGCTGGTTGCGTTCGCACCGGCAGCAGGAACTCTGAAGCGGCCGACAGCGATCTTTTTGCGTGGCATTAACAAATGTCAAAAACTGGTGACTGTGATCAGAGCTGTTTTTGTTGTGTGTCGTGGATTTCATGATAACGGAGGTGGAATTTCAACGCACAATATACACGATTGCAAGAGCAAAAAAGTTGGGCTAAGAGACTAAATTCTTTGACAACTTGCAGTGTTACATATCATCGAAGCTGAGAAAAGAACACAACACTGCAGACAACAGATAAATGCCGTTATCGCTGTTTTCCATGTTTGTGGAGTAAATATGTTTGCATGGCTTTTTAAAAATGTGTTTTGCGTGCGTTTGGCCAATCAGCGTACACTTGCGTCACGATAGTTCCTATGGAACTGTTTTAGACCCTACTCTGAAGTAGGAGCTAATTTAGTTCCTCCAAACGGAGTTCCTGGAACTAAAACCGTTCCTAGTTCCTGCGGTGCGAACACGCCAAAAAGTGGGTAGTTCCACAATTAGTTCGGGTACTATGAAAAGATTCCCGTGGTGCAAAAGGCCCTTTTCTTTGCCGGCTCCTCCCCCATCTTCAACCCAACCCCCCACCCCCGCGTGCCATCCTTTCGTTCAAAGAGAAGGAAGGAGGCCATGCAAGGGCTATTCTGGTTATTTTTAATACTGCATGAGCCATTAAGATGAGGAGCATGATTGAAGACAATGCACATGTGATTGGTATTTTATTGGTATCTTAGTGCACTTAATGTGTATTTGCATATGTTTCCGGATGCATTAAGCATTAATTATATAAAAGTTGAGGAGATTAACATGATGTCTATCAGTTTGTTACTGTACAGCAAGACAGAAATGTTAGGGATTTTGAAAGAATTCAAGCATGGAAAAAAGAATAAAAGAATGAAATGGTAATAAAAGAGCTAGAATTTACTGTAATACATTTAAACTATTCGCAGATAATGATTTTATTTTAAAATGTGCACAATATGTTGAAAACAGATGTTAATTTTTCTAGTCTCAAATTCAATTTCGAATTACATGACTTGCATAAATTGTAGGGCTGGACGGTGTATGGCCAAAATTTATATCACGATATATCTCTTAATTTCGGTCGAATTAATCGAATATAATTCCGATATCGATATGAACAATATTTAAACAATGCCTCAGAAAAACTGCCAAGAATGCCCACAATGGATGTCTGTATCCAGGTCTGGGCTGGGGTTAAAATTTGGCCCTGGAAAAATCCAGCCCCTGAGTTCCCCTGTGAATGTTTTGCTGGGTTATAGGGCCTTCAGCTGGAGTAAATAAATGAATAAATAAAACAGGACAGAAACAAATAATGACAGCTATTACTCAATTCACAGCAAATGTACCAAACTTATTAATGCATTTTGTCACACAGAAATGCACTTGACAGTAAAGCATCGATTTTGAGCTAGAATGCAGGAAATTTATTGCTAATAAATTCTGTGGTCATTTAAAAAAATGAAAATGCCTAAGAAACTTTTCTGAAGGCAGTCGGTTCCCTTCAACGATTCATTCATATAAAACACCCGCGCCACATTTGGATTTTGAAACGTGCAGCGCTCATGTTTATTATTGAATTATTATTGAATTATTGTCCAGCCCTAATAAATTGTATTTTAAAAATTTTATATTTTCACTTAAAATGACAAAATCTGACAGAAAAGCTAAATATTTACTAAATAATGCTTTTGATCATTTAACATTTCTGTCATGAAACAGTTGTCAGAAATTAAATGTTTAGCAACTGTTTACCTCATGCTTTTTCACTATTAAAACTGAACAGTGAAGCTTGCTTTCTTTGTGATTGGCCAGTTCAATATGTATTTTCTACAACTTTTTGTCATCCTAACAACAAACAGAGCAGTGCATAATGGAGTGCAGCAGAACAGCATCAAGGATATAAAATATGTGGTTTGACAATTTGGCCTCAGACATGTCCCCCTTAATGTTTGTGGTGGTTATGGCCTTGCTGTAAAGTAATAGTGATGGTGTGATAGTGTGAGTGACATCTGTAAGCACAGTGGCTCTTAAAACATAGTCTTGTCTGCAGTCATTTTTCCAGGATGAAATACTGTTTGGTAATGTTGGTGACTGAAGGGTTGGCTGTAATGGTTTAATTGGAGAAAGTCATGGGGTAAGCAGTCACTTGACTAACACACAGCAGTCTCTGTATTGACCTGGATGCCTGAGCCAACTATTCTTCTCATTCATTCACTTTTTTTCCCCCCATCTTACTCTTCTTTTCTCAGTCTCTATATGCATGAGTGCCTTACTCTCAGAGAGCCTTAAAGATGTGTTAATTCAAGATTTGATTTGGGTGTCAGCTGTTGCAGTAACCAAGAAAATACAGGTTGTGACTTTTTAACATTTTTTTTTTACTATGCACATAATCAGTGGCTGTTAGATGGGAGAGCTCCAACACTGATTTTTCTCATTAGGGAAAATTCGCCTTTTGCTTTGAATGTGTTTAAAGGTGCATCATGGGAGTTCTGTGCCTCTAGTGGCATCTAGCAGAGTTGCAAAAATAATGACTTTTTTCAAAAAAAAAGTTTCTCAAACACTCCCCCCTTCTGCTATTGGTTAGACATATAGATACTCCCACCCCAAGCTTACGCTATTGGTTGAGCCAGTGTTGCTGTGTCATGCTGGTCAGGGTACTCAAACAAATAGTTATCTTTGCACAGCAAATCGGGATTGGAGAAAGCAGTTTAACTTGGGAACCTGAAATACAGCTTCTTATTAAAACAGTTTATAAAAATGTATTGTTTAAAGGCGTTGTAAAATATGCCATATGATGCACGGATACTGAATTTCTCCACCAATGCCGATAGCCGATATTCAGAATGACATCATCTGATACCGATAGTTTGGTTTTCTTAAGCAAAAAAAAAAAAATCTCTCCCAACTAAAGGCCTTTCCACACTGAGCGCGAAAAAGTGAAACAAATATTGGACGCGATGACGCTCTGGAATAAAACAACAGATTCCTACGGCTGCTTCCACATAGACCGTGAACATTCGCGCACTGAAAATGTGAATTTTTTTTTTTTTTCCGAACCAGTCCGACAAATCTGTTCAGTTTCATAAAGCGAAAACACAGACCGTCCAGTAATATTTGAGCATTACATGACGTGGCCAGAGCAACTGCTGTTACCCAAAAGGTTGACGCAGTGGCGCTAAAAGCTCAGAAGACTCTATTGAGCAGGAGCGTAAAAATTCTGAATTCGAGGACTTTAAACCAACATGCAAAGAATATGGATGTCGAGATGTTGTTGTTGTTGTTGTCGTTTTGACCGTTATTACGTCCGCTAGGGGTAAGACGCAATAAATAAAAGAAAAGGGACAAAAGGACCCAAACAAATCACAATAAATTATAAAATAAATTTATTGTAAATTACAAAGGGGAAAACCACCAATAATTAGTAGATCTCCTTAAGGGACCCGCAGTCCAAGCAAAAATAACATTAAAGCAATACAATTAAATATAAAGGGAATTAATGAAGTGGTATTTTTCGTCAGAGAGACACAAGGCCCAAAATAACAAACAAAACAAAACCAATCTAATAAAATAAAACAGCAATATAAATAACCTACCACAAAGAAAAGAAAAATAAATACAACCAACCTAACCTAACTATTCTGAACATAAACATCATGAAAATGAGGTTTAAACCAAAAAGGCAGGTCTCTCCTACATTTCTACCACATTCCAAACTAAGCAACGAAGAAAAAGAAAAAAAACACTAGAAACACATTTTGGTCTGGCGGCTGGGAGGAAGCAGTGGAGAAGTGCGACCGGCCCGAAGTCACACCAACTCGCTTCTGAGGAACGGAAGAGGCGTTTTAAAGGGAACCGCCAGCTGATCATCCAATTACCGCTGCTAGGCGGCAACACTTAGCAAATCAGCGGCGATCTGAAACTCAAGAGAGAAAACATCCAACAGAATACAAATATTATGAAACACAATAATAAACATAACGTAACTCCGTTTTAAAAAAATGGAGTGAAACATTTTTCTACCCATGACATATGAAAGCAAATAGACACATGATTATAACAATATATTTTCTGTATGCGTTTTGTATGCAGCTCATGGTATTTTTATAACAATAAAGGATGTTGATGACATACAAAGAGTCTGCCTATTATAATCAAAATCAACTCTAGATCACAATTGGAAGTTATTACAGTCACTTGATGATGGTTTAAAGTGACTTTTAAACAAATAAATTAATTACATAAATTTTCAATTGTAGCTTGATGCTAATTGTTACCTCTAATTATATTATAGGATATTCTAGGGCCCTATGAAATCAGTTTTATTTTTTTCCAAATTCCTTTTTTTCCATTTTAATTTTTCTGGATTCCGTTTTTTTCCATTTTAATTTTTCTTGACTCCTTTTTAATGGTTAAATTAAATTTTATTAATCAAAAAGCATGTCTAATTAATTAAAATCATGAAACTTATACATTTTCACATCAGTTTATTAAAAGTTTAACAAAAATTACATGTTTAGGGCCCTATGAAATGTTTTATTTTTTCCTCACCATGTTTTATTGTTACCAAATTCTGTGTTTTAGAATGTCTACTTATTTAAATGCATAAAAACAACTTAATTTATTCAGTTTTTCTTAAAATAGCCTTATAAAATGTTTTTGTTTCCTCAGAAATTCTGTTTTGTATATTTAAATTTTTCTGGTTATCAAATGAAGGCATAAAACATTAATTTAATTTATCTTTTAATTATTGAAAACTAAGCAAACTTTATTTTTTGGTAAACAAAGGGGATTTACTATTAAAGTTTAAAACATGGAAAAAAATGTTGTGTGATTATTCCTTAAAATAATGTTTGTTTCTTTTTAGTAGTAGTAGTAGTAGTAGTAGTAGTAGGCGGCTGTGCACATTCTACTGAACAATAGTAATTACCGTTGTCACGGTACCAAAATTTCAGTATTCGGTACCCATACCAGTGAAAATCCACGGTTCTCAGTACCAAAGCAAAACACAAAAACATGCTAATTAAAAAACACACTACTTTTATTAATAAAGTCAAAAATAAAATGTACAAAAATCAATGCCATTCTGTATACTTATTTAAAATTGTGTTTCAAGTTTTACCGCAAGTAATAAAGTATGAAAAACAGTAAACAAGTTTCACCCAAATTTAATTTGTCTTTTAATTAATGAAATTTAAACACATTTTATTTTTTTGGTAAATAAAGGGGATTTATTAAAATTAAAATATGGAAGAAATGTTGTGTGATTATTTCTTTAAAAAATAAAGATTTATTAATTTTTTCAACAGTAGTAATAGTATCACATACGTTCTACTAAATAATAGTAATATATTTCTGGCACAATGTCTTTAAGATAAACTTTTATTTTGACGGGTTGCCGTGAATACCTTTAAATTTCTGTGTAGCTATATGATATGATGCTGGTTTTACTCAAATGAAACGGTAAAATGCTCGTGAAGTGACTCTCAGAGCAGTTCTGGAGATGTAGTTTATGTATTTATGTCTTCATTGAGACAGCAGATGCTGAAATCACCGCGAGCGTCAGGCGCGCTTCAGTGTATGTAGTAAACAAAACCGCATCTCTGCCATTCATTCATTCACACAGAGACTCGCAGAACATGCAGGATTCATATTTGAATCGACTTTTGCGGCTTAATATTTACAGATACTAGTCCATATCGCGATTTGATTTAAGTGTAATGACCTACTTTTGATTAATTCATCCAAACTTTGACAAATTCCATAACATTCTGTGTTAAACAGTAAATTCCGTTTTTATGACTGGATTCCGTGATTCCGTCCGCGTTTTCTGCATCGCGGAAATCATAGGGCCGTACGCGTTAAGAACTGGGTTGACCGGGTACTCGGTACCACCGGTACTTAAAAAAACCTGGTACCGTGACGTTTTCATTTTTTTAGTACCGACTTCATACCGAAGTACCGGGTCTTTTGACAACACTAATAGTAATACATTTCTGGCAGTGTTGCCAATTTAGAAATTTTGTAGCTAGATTTAGCGACTTCCCCACCCCTTTTGAGACTTTTTTCAAAAGTCTAGAGACAAATATAGCAACTTCTTGGACAAACCTTATCTAAGTTCTCATCTTGCCCACTGATCTATATTCATTTTTATATAGATCATTGAATTTGCTATTATGATGTCATCTAGTGACATTTAGCTACCAGTTTTAGCTACTTTCAATTGAAAGCAGTTGGCAAAACTGATTTCTGGCACAATGTCTTCAAGTTAAACTGGACTTTTATTTTGACTTGTTGCCGTGAATACCTTTACAGTTCTGTGTATATGATATGACGCTAGTTTAACTCAAATCAAACGGTAAAATGCTCATGAAGTTGACTCTCAGAGCAGTTCTGGAGATGTTGTTCATGTGTTTATTTATATTAATTTAATGCTGTATATTGAGCACCAGACGATGTTAAATCCATATGCGAGATACGTATCTGAGGAAAAATACATTGTTGGTCGGCGCCACCTAGCGTGTAGGTGTGAATTAGCAGAAGACGAACAATTGTTTGTGTGAAAGCACCGTTCGCCGGCGATTTGCCTCGCTTTTTCACCAGCGATTTGCCTCGCTTTTTTTTTTTTTTTTTTTCGAAACTGCCTTAATGCTGTAAACTATACAGGGAACCCTCCCATTTGGTTCATTGCTATAACATTAAATGACTAATAACTAATAACAGAGCCTGAAGTATTATTTTCAGCTGCTATTTATTTGCTGATAATAATCGCACTCAAACATAAACTGAAAGGACGACTGTATTTTCTTGGTGGAAGATTACTTTGTTGTGATTTTGATCAGTCATGCATATATTTATTAAACATTGGTGTTATCACTTTACTGTTGCTTGCATATATAGACACAGATACAGTTAAAGCAACACGCTGCTTTGTATAGTGAATTATCATGACATATTTAAACCCACTCACTTTACAAACATACAAATACATGCTATAAACCCAGATTATCTCCAGCATTGTCAGAATACCTGTAACTGTCAGTGGTGTGTATGTAACTAGCAGCTGCGAACGGTCAGTCAATCTGGATTAAAGGCACTCAAACTCACTTCAGGGTGATGTCTGACTTTTGTTTCTGTGTAGTGAAGTTTAAGGAATTAATAGATGCTGAATGTCTTTGTTAGTCACCTGTTGTCCAGAGAGAGACAAGTGACAGAGGGACATAAGACATGTCTGACCACCGCGTCTGTTTACACACCAGGGACACAGATGCATTACTGGGTAGTGAAAAGAGTGTCTTTGAGTGTGTGAGTGCAGCAGATTGGTAACTATATGTTCTTGGGCTTGCCTGGCATCTGGCCGCAGTGATGAATGGGCCGCTTTGTGCGTGTTTATAATCAGGCCTTCACTAGAGAGCCCCCTAATAGACCTCATGGCTCCCACTCAGGACGGCTCGACTAGCAGTCAGGCACCCGCCAGCGATGCTCTGCCCCTCGCTCGCCCTCGCTCGCCATGTTGATAATTGAAGGAAGTTAGTGCTGGTATGTGTTTTGGTAGCCTCTGTGTGAGGGCATCTCAGCGTTTTCCCCTGAGTTTTTAAGGTGACGTGTGTAGTTCAACCATGTGTCATCACACCACTTGTTTTCAATTACTTCAGTCCTGTATGCAGCAGCCGTACTGAGTTTATTACTTGATGTGTATGTGTATTTTGGTCTCGTTTCTAACCAGGCTCACATTTCCCATCGCTTAGTCATGTGATACGTGTCACCTGCCACCATGGTGGTGGCAGCCGAGCCTCCGGCTGCCCACAGTGAACCACAGAGGTGAACGATAGACGTGATAGAAGAAATGTTTACTTTAGCAAACATTATTACCTTCCATGTTTAACTTCATACACAGTGTCTTTCTCACAAATGAGCACCTTTAGCGTTTTTCAACCTTTTTGACTGCAAGGCACCCTGTTGTCCACCTCAGTATTCATTGGCTCCTTCCCATGTAGGCTAATAGGTTTGCTCTGGAAAATCTGCTGCTGTGACAAAATTGTATTTTTTTTTTTTTTTTTTTATAACATTAATTTAGAGAAACTGTGAGCGTCCATAGATAAGAGTATAATAATTTAAATTTTAAATAATTGAGTTTCAGATGTTTTAAGAGCTGATTGTTATTCTTTTAATTTTATTCCATAACTTTACCAGTCATTCACAATTTACTGGATAAGGATAAAAAAAAAAAACTTTTCGCTAGTGATTTGTGTAGTATTAGTGTATACTCTTTTAGTTTTTCCTTAACATTTTTAATTGGCTTTTATTTTCAGATTTTCATTCTAATTTCTAGTAATTTTGTGCATTTGTCACTCATTGTTGCAAATATGTTGGAAACGATGCATTGCGATGCAAATCCCAACTTGTATGCAGTGCACACTTTTTTTTAAATCAGTGCATCACATCGTTAACTTTTATGCCAGTGCACCGATGTGGCTCAGTGAATCTTTCCATCCCTAGTAATTTTAGTGCTTACACTTCAGTAGGGATATGCCGGTATCAAATTTTCATGTTGCGATTAATTGATGATAATTTTTTTTATCACAGTATACGGTATTATCACGATATTGAAATTTAGTTGCAAAAAAGCGTTGTCATACAGTATAACAGGTTTAATAACTTTTTTCTTATAACAAAAATAACTGAACATTTAAATACAATAAAGCAATACACAACAATGTGTATAATAAAGTTAAAAATTTTACACAGATTAAAGTGCAAAAGAATTATAAATACCAATAGGTATCACTTTACAATAAGACCTCATTAGTTAACCTTAGTTAATGCATTAACATTCACAATGAGCAATAGCTACAGAAGTTATTAATCTTTGTTTAAAAAAAATAACCCTTAGTTCATGTTAGCTCATTGAATACCACAGTTGCAACTTTTGATTTTAACAGTGTGTTATTAAATATTGGAATTACCTAAGATTAATGATTGTTTAGAAGAATTTTTCATTGGCAGTTTGTTAACTAATGAATTAACTAACGTTAACTAATGAAGCCCTAATGTAAAGTTTGACCAAACAATAAAGAATCAAAACACTTTCAAACGATATCTAGGGCATGTTTGAAAGTAAATAGCCTATTAAGTCTAAATATTTAAATATTTGGCACTGTGATGAACACCATAGCGAATACAAAAATCTGAATCGCTGTTTAAATCGTTTAAACACTTTCCGAAACAAAGCTGTTTTGTTTATGGTTTCCGGGGTAAAGGCTGCATTTTTGCTGTTCAGCGCCATCTGCTGTCAGAGAGGGAATGTGCGCTTTCATCCAGAGCATCTCACTCGTTCCGTCATGCGCTTCTCATCCGTGCTTGTTTACATCAGAGTGCGCATGCGTCTTGATGAAGACCACATACAGCGGTGTTGTGCATTGTGACCAGTTGATGGGAAAAGTATTCTTAAAGTGCATTCAAAATTCTGAATAATTTATTATAAATAATTATTCTCTGTACTTTCAAGTGCCCACGATAACAATATCGTGCATATTCATTATCGTGATATATCGCATTTCCGAATACCGGCACATGTCTACACTTAAGTTAGTTGCTGAAGCCAGCTAGTTTCAGTTTTCATTCAAGCTTTATCAATTCAATTAACAATTTTCTATAATACAAGTCATCTTGAGGCCCCCTGCTGAGTCAGCAGTTAGTCAGCCCCCCGGTTTAAAACCACTGCCTTATAGGGAGGTGGTAACTTTTGTTTGGTTTATTTAAGCTTTGAGTTACATTTCCCACAATCATCTTCTCTTCCTTCATTTTTATTTTACATCCATCTTCTCTTTTTACAGAGAGTTTCGATGTTTTGGTATTGTGTACCAGTGAATCAGAATTCCTGTTCAGAGTCACAAGAAGCAACTACACACACAGACACAAACATACACACACACACACACACACACACATCCCGCAGTATCAGCCTTGTTCTTGGCAGTACATAGTAAGCCCTCTGTTGGTGTTCAGCGGCCAGCCCAGCATAAAAAGAGGAGAGGACATGACGGGCCGCAGCAGCAGGAATGTACTGAATGTGACCAACTAACAAGCGAGCTCTTGATAGAGTAACATGGCGTGCAAAAAGAGACACGCACATGTTTGCCTTCACTTGCATGATTGTTAGTTGTTTAGTCGTTGTGTAAGTGTGTCAATGAGCTGTTGTCAGGTAGTTGAACAGTGGTCATTAGTTTCTAATCTGCCTCGTTGAAGATAACCTGTAAATACAAGTAGTTTTGCTCATTTGAATTTCATTGGCCTTCTCAATTTTTTGGCAAGCTATCATTTGCAATTGATTGTACAACCTTGTTTGTTATAATTCCATCAATGCTTTGATATTTTTCACCATGCAGTGTCTAGTAGTGCTTGACCCATCCGTTTTTCATTGTCACCAGCCACTCTTGATTTCTACAAATCAGTCAGATATAATGTTGTGCAAAAAAAGTCAGATCCAGTTTGTTCATTTTATAAGCCATAACCAATAAATGGTGACATGAGTTCTTAAAAGGGAAGCACTCTTCAAGAGTGCTCTTAACAGGATAACCATCCAAAAATGATTATTTACTAATCGTTTATACACCCTCATGTTGTTTCACACCTGTATGGCTTTCTTCTATGGAACATAAAGATAATTTGAGAAAAGTCTCCATGTTTCCTTTGTCTATAAAATGGAAGTCAGTGGTCACCAAAATGCTTCTTCAAATGAAAACTGTCCTCATTTTTTTACTCTCACAAAAGAATCATCTTTTTTGAGGGTAAATAAATGAGGACAGTTTTCATTTTTGGGTGAACTATCCCTTTAAAGTGTTTTATCTTTGCCATAATCAATCGTTGTTGCTAAAATTGGCAGAAACAATTAAATATCCAATATTAGGAGATTGCAATAACTTAAACATCACCAGTATTGGCCAGTATGGGGCCTGTCTGTATTGTGCCTCCCTAGATGTATTTGTCTGGTCAGTATATACCTGCATTTTGTCTAATTCTTATTCTTTCTTTCTCTTTCAGCCTTTCTTCAGATTGCACAATCTGCGAAAGCTTGGCCTCAGTGACAATGAGATTCAAAAATTGCCGCCTGACGTTGCTAACTTCACGCAGCTGGTGGAGCTAGACATCTCTAGAAATGGTATGTAAAACTCTTTCTTAAATGTGCACTGCTGCTGAAAAATAAACCTGCTTTTAAACCGCACCCATCTAGAGATATTTACACACACTTTCCTACACATCCTGTGTGCCACTTGAAAGTTTCTTTACACAGTGCTCTGGAATGTTTTCTTTGAGCCATGTCTATTTAAGAAGTGCACATCAATTTCAACACCCAATTGTCTTCTCATGTGCCTCCCACAGCCCGAGGGACATTTACTGTTAGTCTCAGGATTGATTATGGGAATGTTGAACATGTTGGTCTGTATTTAGACTATGCAGTGTTATATTCTGCAACTCAGCAAATGAAGCAACTCTCACTAGGTCCCGAACGTGTGGCTCAGATCCCGTATAACTCAGAGGAAGATACCCACACACACTTACAGACGACTCACCACAGTCAAATCACCCTCTCCTCCTGTTCCTCCAGGCCATCTGGTAGCCATTATTAAGAAGCCTGAAAAAGTGCTCAGTTTGTCGTGACACTCCTTCAGTATATCTTGCTGACTGTGCCTTTCTCTTTCTCTCTCAGATATTTCTGAGATTCCTGAAAACATTAAATTCTGTCAGGCCTTGGAGATTGCAGACTTCAGCGGAAACCCCTTGTCCAGGTTAGTGTGTTGGAAGAACCCCCAAATCCCCCAAAGCTCTGGCTCATACCAAATGACACTTTCTTGATTATGAAAGATGTAGAAAGGTTAGGAAGAAAGATGAAAGTCTGACACTAAAAAGAGTTTACAAATGATCATATGTTCTGTTAAAATGCTCTAATGTTATTTTTATAGCAGGTGAGAATGTAGCAGACCCTTTGTTTGGGTCAGTCAGTGCACACTGCTATTAGAGGATGTCAACTTAATTCATCACACAAGTGCTTCCACTCCTTATTTACATTAGAGCAGGAAGATGGACGCTGCTGTTAGCGGTAACCGCTTTCACAGACCAAACCTTTTCCATTGTGCGTCTCATTTTCCTTTTGTGTCTGTCGGTCTCAGGTTGCCTGATGGCTTCACACACCTCAGAGGACTGGCTCATCTATCACTCAATGACGTGTCGCTGCAGTCTTTACCCAATGACATTGGAAAGTAAGTCGATGTGAACACATTCTATTCTGGGGGGTTGTGTTTTTGAGTTTTGATTGTGTGTTTTTTAATTAAAACTGTAAAAAAAAATCTGTAAAAAAAAAATGTCCCTCCCACAAGAAAATGTATTGGGTAAAAATTTAATATTTCTTACACGTATACACACACAAGATGAACGGAAAAAAGAAAAAAAATGAAAGATGGTTTTATCCATCGGTTGTCCAAAAGAATTCCATTGTTTTCATTTTCGACAATTTGATTAAACATTGAGGTCAAACTTTTGATGAACCTATTCATGGATCACTCATTCACAGTAAGGTCTGTAAGATGCTTTTAGAAAATCAATAGGGTTAATATTCATTTCATGCTGATAGATACAAAAGCAAGCAACATATGTATCCATCAGTCATTTATGATACTATATGCATGTTAATGTAGTACAGCCTCACAATGCAACCCCTAATTTTATGCAACATGTAACCGAAGTTGTGGATAAAAGCAGTGTGTATCAAAGAGGAATACCTGTGCATATTATTTTAGAATATCTAAATGCGTTTTATTTATTTTTTTTCATTTATATTGCCTTTTGTAAATATCATACAAAGCAGGCATCCCATTCACATACAGACACACACTGTCTCTCTCCATTTCACACATGTACACACATACATGGTTTTTGGCTACTGTTGAATTCGTGCAGATGGAGGAGCCCCTTACTCTTCCAAACTGAGCGACACCCTCACCATCTGACACTCAGTCTCGACTCTCTCTTTTTTTTTCTTCTCTCAGCTTGTCAAACCTGGTGACTCTAGAGCTGAGGGAGAATCTACTGAAATCTTTACCCTCGTGAGTATTTTCCCATCCAACTGCAGTTATTAGATCCACAGTGTTTATGCTCTGATTATACACCCAAAAAATACATGCAAATAACGTTAAATGTGAAATGTGTCTCGATCATCCTCTAGCTCTCTTTCCTTCCTGGTTAAACTGGAACAGCTGGATCTGGGCAGCAATGTACTGGAAGTTTTGGTAAGAAGCGGATAGCTTTGTTTTGTCCTGAGAATAATTTAGATGCTTTAGTTATGAAATCATGCACACACATGCATGCCATGTTTTCAGGTTTACTTAGAGCTTGTTATTTTTGTTTGCTCCAGTGGATCTCTGATTATCATTTCATTTACTGAACCAACACCTGAGTGCCTGCCAATTAATTTATCATTTAATATTGTTTGTTTTATTTTTTGTAAATTGTGTGCCTCATTTCATTGCCTCATATCCTGTCTTTAATCTGCTTTATTTTAATTTCTTCCGTTTAGCCTGACACACTTGGGGCACTGCCCAATCTTCGTGAGCTTTGGTTGGACAGAAACCAGCTCTCCTCACTACCTCCTGTGAGTACAGACAGCTTCTGATTGGCTCATTATCATACTGGTCATCTGTCTTGATGGTTTCAAATATCTAGTTCAGATAAAGGTTTAAATTCATGCAGATGTTGTGCTTTTCAGACATTGTTTACCTTCAGCACAGCTTGAATGCATGTGCCATGTGCCTATTCTGGTGATAACTGGAGTGGAAACTAGAGTGCCTTAATTCACTTTCAGCTGACTGAAAGATGACCTCTGTGTTTAACAGGAGCTGGGGAACCTGCGGCAGCTGGTTTGCTTGGATGTGTCAGAGAACCGTCTATCAGAGCTTCCTACAGAGATCAGTGGCCTTATTGCCCTCACGGACCTGCTGCTCTCTGAGAACCTCCTGGAAGTCCTGCCAGACAGCATTGGTGAAGCTCTATATCCCTCTTACAAACATCAATAAATATGAGATTGTTTCTGCTTTTGTATAGAGACATGGCTGTTACAATAAACATATTGTCCTGCCTTCACCGTAAACTCTGAATCATCTTACCAAGTGCTGCCCAGTCTAAAATAAGTCAACACCTGTAAGGTGACAACCAAAATGGTCACACTTGCATTCAGTCTGATACCATATTTGCTCACAGGGTGTAGGCATTTAGTTACACGTGTGACTTGTGTGTCTTATGATTAGCCAGAGGGAAATTTTGAATCCTCCGTTGTCAAAGTTCCAGTCAGGTTACAATGATAATGTTATTTGGTTTATTTCAGGACAATAAGATACACCTTTACTAATGTAAAACTGTCCAAGTTAGAACGTTTTTAAACCGTTATGGTCATAGTTAATGTTTAAAATTGAGTTTATTCTAAACCACTGAGAAATATTTTTATTGATTGGAGAGTCACAACACTGCCCCCTAGTGTCAGCAGTCTTAGGTCATCCTATTACTGCACTGTCATTACATTTTATTTCAGTTACTATCACTTACTTACACTGTGTAATTCACATTCAAAATCGTGTTTTTGTCATTTCATCAACTTGAAACCATTATATGACTACAGTTGTTTTTGTACTTACCTCAAGGCATCCATGAAATTTGTTTTTCTCAACAGGCTCACTTAAGAAGTTGTCCATTCTGAAAGTGAACCAGAACCGTTTAGTGCATCTCACAGACTCTATTGGGGAGTGTGAGAACCTGACAGAGCTTATGTTGACTGAGAACCTTCTCCAGGTACACGACCTGCACCACCTGATCTCTGCTATGCCTGCCTTTATTTGCTTATTGCATTTTATTTAATTTTGTGACACCGGTTTTGGAGCTCCAGGTTATATTTCATGTAATGCTTTCACATTATTATGCTGTATATGCCACAGTGTGTTTTTTGAAATGTATGATAGTGGGAATGATGTGCAAACAGATTAGCAATAGATTGGAATTTGTTTACATTGCATTTGTTTGTTTAAAGGATGCTTTCATCTGGAAATACTTACAAATGAGTAATCACAGTTAAGATTAACAATGTAAACAGGACTGCATTACCAAATTTCAAGAGGAAAGCAGATGTGTCAGAGCAGAGCCCACTGTTAAAACTTCCTTTTGCTGTTTTCTCTTTCAGTCCCTCCCTCGCTCACTTGGGAAGCTGAAGAAGTTGACCAACTTGAATGTGGACCGAAACCGCTTGAGCAGCGTGCCAGCAGAACTGGGAGGTTGTGTTAGCCTGAACGTGCTCTCCCTCAGAGATAACCGTTTGGGAAAACTACCAGCTGAGCTCGCCAATGCAACAGAATTACACGTGCTGGACGTGGCAGGCAACAGGTGAAAATGCATTCTCTGTATCACAGGTTTTGGATGTGGGATGGTCAGAGTGACCTTAGGAATTGCTACCAGCTGTTTTTTTATGCACTGACGTTTCTCCGTCTCTTGCTATCTATCCCAGGCTGCAGAATTTACCGTTCGCATTGGCCAATCTGAACCTGAAGGCCATGTGGCTGGCAGAGAACCAGTCTCAGCCCATGCTGAAGTTCCAGACAGAGGATGATGAGCGGACTGGGGAAAAAGTTCTCACCTGCTACCTGCTGCCTCAGCAACCCTCATCAAGCCTTGGTAAGACACTCCTTGTGAATGGAGCTGTCATGTCACACCCAAAGTAGCTTTGCATAGCCAGACTTTTGACTAAATGACTAAGTGTCTAGCCCACATTGCAGCTTATTCTGGCTTAGAACCATTTACGTAGTCAGGAACAGACCATTTGACTGAAAAATTCAATTAAATTATGCTGTGGTTGTTCGAGGCTGCGACTGCACCCAAAGTAAATCCGTGATGTCTCATATTGCAATATTTTGTCATATACATTGCAGAGAATCTACTGGACAGGAGCGTCGATGAAACCTGGCCCACAGACACTAATTTGAATAGGGTATCGGTCATTCAGTTCCAGGATGACTCCAAACACGAAGAAGAAGATGAGGAGACTGCGGCAGAGAAGAGGGTGAGCTTGGAAATGTGTACAGGATGTTTATGATTTCTGGACACCTGTTTACATGAAATTGTGTACATGTGCTAACACTCTTGCTGTATATGTGAACCAGCAGGGTCTTCAGAGGAGAGCCACACCACATCCCAGTGAGTTAAAGGTGATGAAGAACGTCATTGAAGCCAAAAGAAATGAGGCTTATACAGCCAAGCCAGATGAGGATCTGGAGTCCCCAGAGTCTGAGGTAAATTCAAACAAAGGCACAATTGTTTTGTTTCATTTTTTCATTTTTCTTGTGTTTTTGTTTATTTTGTTTTGGGTCCAAAATTGGAAAGGAAGGAAGGAAAGGACATGATGTGTGGCCAGGTATGGTGAACACACACACAAACACACTGTGAACACACACCCGGAGCAGTGGGCAGCCAATACTGCAGCGCCCGGGGAGCAGTTGGGGGTTCGGTGCCTTGCTCAAGGGTCTCACCTCAGTCGTGGTATTGAGGGTGGAGAGAGCGCTGGACATTCACTCCCCACACCTACAATCCCTGCCAGACCTGAGACTCGAACCCGTGACCTTCGAACCCGACTCTCTATCCATTAGGCCATGACTGCCCCTAAATTGCTTCTATTAGTTTCCATCAATTTGAATGGAAATAAATGCACAGCATCAGTTTATTTGTAGAACTATGGTACACTGATAGTATACTGTATTTTCAAAGTATGTCACATCTTTTTATTATCCGAAATGTGCCATGAATTTTTATAATGAATGGCAATACAGTTTATTTTATACATCATTGTTGTTCTCTATACTGTTACATTTGAAGAATTTTTTGTGTAGTATGGGCAACTAAAATGCATTTATAATGTTTATAAACAATACAAATTTTATTTAGGTGCAACTTATTAAATACAGTAATTTTATATAATGTAGTTTACAAGGAAAACTGTCCGGATTCCAGACATGATTAAATATATTGATGTCCACATAAATTGAAGAAAAAAGTTTTATGTCTCTTTAAGATAAGACTGACTAAGATGGGCTTTTTTGTAAAAACCACGTTATATTTGAGAAGATATCATTCACATGAGACACTGGTGCTTGGACTGCTACTATTATGCTGGCTTATATATATATATATTTTTTTTTTTTTTTTGTTTTGTTTTTGTTTTTTTTTTTTTTGTTTTTTTTTTTCGTTTATTTTAAATATTTTAACATTTAAATATTATTTCAATACATAATTTTTTTTGTATTACAAACTGTTTTCTTAATATTATTTCAATATTAGAAATGCATTGCTCAGTTTTTTTTTGGATTGATTTTGTATGATGGTTTTTCACAGGAGAAACGGTTGAGTGGGCTGTCCAATCAAAGTCATGATTCTCAGGCATCCAGTAGCACCGCCTCTGCCACATCTCAGGACGAGAAGCGGGGTATAAACAATACAGGGGTAGAGATTAATGATGGTCAGGGTCAAGAGGAGGAGGAACTGGATGAGATGGAGGTGGAGTATACTGAGGTATGTATGAAGTATGTTCAGCACATCCTGCATATAACTCTGACCTCTATTGTACATGTGCAACCTACTGTATAGATATTTTTTTATCTAGATATAAAAAAAAATAGATATATTTTTTTCCTTGATTTTGGACAACAATGATTCTGTCACTGCATTAGTAATCCAGGAAACCATTTTTCTTCCCTTCGCAGCCTACTGTGCACTTTGCTGAAGAGCCCATCATCCGTGGCGGTGATGAGGAGGAAGATGAAGAAAATGAAGAAGATGATGAAGACGCTGAAAGGAGCGATGAGGACTCTCGAACGCCGCCTTTTCCTGCAGAGAAACAGCGGCTCATACGTAAAGACACACCACACTACAAAAAGCACTTCAAGATCACCAAGCTGCCCAAACCCGAGACTGTCGCCGCCCTGCTGCAAGGCTTCAGTCATGACGGCCTCTCACCTACTGCTCACACCCCTGAGGATGAGAGGGATGGTGAGGAGGAGGAGGAAGACGAGGAGGACGAGGGAGGAGTAACAGTCAATACCCCTTTTCAGCACAGACTAGAAGCAGCTGAGCTAGAAGATAGCAGGCTAAGTCAGATGAACTCGTCCCTGCAGCCAGTGAAGGTAAGAAAGGCTCACCTCTAGAAGCAGTGGTGTGTCAAATCCTGGTTACTTAATTGAAAGTGTACAGACAGGTTGCAGGTGAAATAAATATTGTCAAGTGGAGTTGTTTAATAATCATGTTCACGTATTTTAGTGCAGAGTGCAGAATTTTTTCAGCCCAAGATGTACAAAATACAGTGTTAAAGTTTGAGACCCCTAGCGTAAATGTGTCCATTTTACATTTTTAAAATTTAATGCAAGTTTTTAATTGCAAATTATATTATTTGCAGAAAAATTTGAGTTTTAATATAATACTGTTTGAGGTTAGTAGAAGTCTCTTACTGACCTCTGACATTTTGAACAATACTGTACATTGAAAAATTGTCAGAAAATTTCAGAATGTATTTTGGTTCACCCCAATTTTGTTTTAATTTGTAGTTTCACACTTTTAGACACCTCTGTAACAATATTTGTTCATTCAGTTTCATTCATTTTATCTATATCAGAGCCATCATGTCATTGGAATGAATATTGGCAGCATGCAAAGTATTGCAAGGATATCTTAGACTGTTTTGCCTGAATGATAAATGCTTGTTTTATGATGACCTCTGCCTTTGGTCTGATTGAAAGGACAGAACCTCGAATGAAAAAGCTTCTCCTTGTTTTGCCCCACCCTTTGGCTATGTTTAGCTCCTCTTCCACAGCTTGACTCCACCCCATTGAGCACTGCTCTTGCTTCTCATCATTTGCTCTCTCTGTTTCCTTGGGAAATCAGTGCACACTGCCCTCTTTGCCCACCTTTTCCACAACTGTCTGTGTGCTGAGCATTTTAAATTATACTTGAGCTTCACATCAATGAAAAATTCCACCATGTTTTTTTTTCTTTCTATTATTATTGTGTAGAAATATGAGGACTCTCATTGGTCTTTAAAATACATACTTGAAGCATTTAACCAGAAAGATTGATGAACCCATGAACCCTTCAGGGGTTTTACTGCTAGCAAATATGTAAAAAATGTAACAACCACCAAGAGTGAGAAGATTTATTTCCTACAAACATGCAACATTATGCTTTGCAATTATTCATTGGATTCTTGATTAAATATGTTTTAATTAAGCTATATATATTTAAAATTAACCTTTGAAGCCAAGATTTGTATATATCTGGTTTAAAATATTCTGAACAGGGTAAGAAACTGTGTGTGTGTGTGTGGTCTCCATGACTGGATGGATGAGTGGCTGAGGAATGCTTGCGCCGGACTTGTGTGTGCATGTTTTCAGTATGAAAAAAAAAAAAAAAAGTAACTTGCTGTTCCTTTATGAATTACTTTATATCTTTGTTTTTATAGCATTTACACACTAGTGATTTGTCTGGGGTTAATATTGACAACCTGTAACTTGGGTTGCTTAATCCAGACAGCTGGTTGTTTTGATTTCCGTGTGAAGTCTTTCTAAATTTCAAAAATTGCTAAACATTTTAGACTTCCTTTGTAAAGTGTGATGTGACTGTATAATTACTTTTTTCAGAATTGCAATATTGCAATATATCATTTTATGATTTGTAAAGATATGAATAGTAAGCTTTTCCAGATAGTAGCTGTTAATTTCATGAGCTGAATCTGCTTGCTGAATGCAGTCTGAGAGCTGAGCTGTGCTATGTTGTTTTGAAGCTCTTTAAATGTATAGGTCAGTGTTGCTTGATGTGGTGGTTTTGGAAGCGCCCTGTCTTACTGTGGGTGTGTGTTTGGAGGTGTGTCTGTCATTCAGTCAGCTGTGTGAATGTTTGTTTGATTTATTTTAATTTCCAGTCATACAGCTTCTGTTTTTTTTGTTTGTTTGTTTTTGGCCTGACTAATCTGCATGCCCTCTCGCTGGTTCCTGTCCTAACAGGGGGTGTCATTTGATCAAGTCAATAATCTGCTGATTGAGCCTGCTCGAATTGAGGAGGAAGAGGTCTGTACCTACTCTCTTTCCGCCCAAACTCCCGCTCTCTTCCTCGCTCTCTCCCTCTTTTGATCATTCATTCATTTATTTACTCACTCGTTGTTCACCTGCAGTTCAGGGAATCATGACCCACCACAAAATTCCTTCATTAATCCACACCGAATGGCTAGGGAAATTGCTGACTAACATTTACTTATAAGTCACAGCTGTAACAGAGCTTAGTGTTTGGAGAAGAAAATGGTCATGGTGCAGCTGTTAGCTGAAGATTAAAGGAATATTCTGGGTTTTAAAAAAAAAAAATAATAATAAATAAATAAAAAAAGCTTTTGTAGTAGTGAACTTACAATGTAAGTCTACGGACCAAGGCATTTTCTGTGGTTATCGAAAGCATGTCATAAACTGTATTTTTCATCTTAATAACTGCCCTTAAATTTGAAAGAAACATTGTGTTTCCATTACCATGCTTTTCTCCAAGCTAGGTTCTATTACTGTCTGCCACCTGTTTTTCTGTCGTTTTCTTGTTTTTCTTCCCTCTTTTCCACCGCCAACCCCTCTGTCAGGTTCTGCCATCTGCAGTGCCTTGTGGAAGTATTCATACCCCTTCATTTTTTTCACATTTTGTTATGTTGCTGCCTTATGTTAAACTGCTTTAAATTACTTTTTTTCCACATCAGTCTACACTCCATACACCATAATAACAAAGCAAAAGACAGGTTTTTAACATCTTTGCAAATTTATTAAAAATAGAAAACTTAAATGATTCCATTGCATAAGTATTCAAACCCTTATCTGGGACAGATGAAATTGAGCATTCATATTGCTTGTAGATGTTACTACACTTCGAGTGAAGTTAACCTGTGGCAAATTCAATTGAATGGGTATGATTTGGAACGGCACACATCTTAATAAAAGGTCTAACAGCTGAAAATGCATATCAGAGCAAAAGCCAAGCCCTGAGGTCAAAAGAACTGCCTGTAGAGCTCAGAAACAGGTTTGCGTCAAGCCACACATTTGGGGAAGGTTTCAGAAAAAATTCTGCTGCATTGAAGGTTCACAGAGTCATGTAGCCTTCATTATACATAAAGGAAGACGTGTGAAACAACTAGGGCTCTTCCTAGAGCTGGCCTCCTGGCCAAACTGAGCAACTGATGGTGAAGGGCCTTGTCTAGACTGGTGACCAAGAAGCTGATGGTCACTCTAGCTGAGCTCCATGATCATATATGCTGATGGGAGAAACCTACAGAAGGACAAACATCACTGCAACACTCCACCAATCTGGGCTTTATGTCAGTGTGGCCAGACTCAATCTTCTCCTCAGTGAAGACACACAAAAACCCACTTGGAATTCGCAAAGCACCTAAAGGACCCTCAGACTCTGAGAAACAAGATTCTCTGGTCTGATGAACCTCAATTCTAAGCATCATGTTTGAAGGAAACCAGCTCTGCTCATCACCTGCAGAGTACCATCCAAAAAGTAAAGTGTAGTGGTAGCAGCCTCATGCTGTGGGACTGTTTTTCAGCGGCAGGGACTGAGGGACTCATCAGAGTAGAAGACAAGCTTAATGCACCAAAATATAGAGAGAGCCTTAATGAAAACCCAGTCCAGAGCGTTCAGAACCTCAGACTGGGCAGAAGGCTCAGCTTCCAACAGGACAATGACCCTAAACACACAGCAAGAGTGGCTTAAAGACAACTCTGCGAATGTCCTTGAGTGGCCCAGCCACAGCCTGGCCTTGAACCCAATCAAATATTTCTGGAGAAACCTGAAAATGTGCATCTGCACAGGTGAGAGGTGAGGAGAAGAATGGCAGATAATTGACCATATGCAGATGTGCAAAGCTTGTCGCATCATACGCAAAAAGACTTGAGGCTTATAAAGGTGCTTCAGCTAAGTACTGAGTTAAGGGTATGAATACTTATGCAATGTACTTATTTCAGTTTTTTATTTTTAATAAATTTACGAAGTTGTGACAATTCTGTGTTTGCTTTGTCATTATGGTGTATGGAGTGTAGATTGATGTGGGGAAAAAAAAGTAATTTAATGCAGTTTATCATAAGGCTGCAACTTAACAAAACATGAAAAAAATGAAGGGGTATGAATACTTCTGCAAGGCACTGTAGGAGCAAGGAGCACACATGAGCTAGTGGAAACTTTTATTTCTTTTGCTGTATCATATTACAAGTGTCTCTGTTTTGTCTGATTGAAATGAACAAGACCCGCAAAAGTAGTTGTTTATAGTTCCATAATGAAATATTTGCATTTGTTACTTATTAATATATGGCATATGTATGACTGATGTTCCAGAATTCTCTAAGATCAGTCATTCTCTAGTTGCACATGAACCAGATGGAGTGAGTTTTTTTTTTTGTTTTTTTTTTTAAATAAATAATTCCTGACTCAGTGCCATTGTAAGATAAGTGAAGCTGAGCATTTATTTATATTAGTCACACAAATGGCTGTACATCTCTAAAGATTTTATTGACCAAGAACATTGTTCTGTCTTCACTTCAGTTTTGTTTTTTCCCATCTACCCACTCACTATGCCCACTTTGCATGGCTGCTGCTGTAGAATCAACCACATCTAGTCAGTTCCACAAAAAAGTTCACCACCCCTCCCATTCATTTTGTGACTATTGGGTATGTCACGGTATGACTGTTTGGTGACGTGTGCCATCACTTAATCAGTCAATACAAATGTAAGGTGGTTTAAGATTAAATTGTCCTCAGTTGAACTGTTGATATTAGTTTTTTTTAAGTTCCTGTTATCTCATGAAAGGTCAAATAACTATAAATTGAATTGGCTTCAGCCTCCTTTTTTTAAGCCATGAATGTGTCACAGTACAGTGTTCAATAGTATTGAACTAGATGTGGAGCCTTTTGCCATTAATCTGCAAAACTTGAATCAATACAAGTTTTGAGACAGGTCATGTTCAAATTGAGCATGTGTTCTTTATACAGTCTGCATTAATCAAACAG
Organism: Tor tambroides; assembly: GCA_021397915.2. Classification (NCBI taxonomy): domain Eukaryota; kingdom Metazoa; phylum Chordata; class Actinopteri; order Cypriniformes; family Cyprinidae; genus Tor; species Tor tambroides. Next base: position 49,298 of record JAFVLL020040408.1, read on the forward strand.
ATCCTTGGTGTCCTGTCCCAGCAATGCTGGCCTCCTCTCCTTGATTCTTCAGACTATTGACTACTTGATAAAATGTATAATGTTATATATGAAAAGTGGCAAATATAGTGTTAAAGTAGTTGAATTTGACTCCATTTTGTGCAATCAAATGTCTTTCATTGATTTTTGGAGCAACTTTGTTCTTAGCTTTGGGTGCTAATTTAATATATAGTATTGTTTGAAGTCAGTAAGACTTCTGCGAGGATGCATTAAACTCAAAAAGTGACAGTAAATACATTTATAATGTTACAAAATTTCTAATTCAAATAAATGCTGTTCTTTTGAGCATTCTATTCATCAAAGAATCCAAAAACATTAAAACAAAATCTTACTGGCCCATCTACCCATTCATCACAGTAGTCTCCTGATGAAATTGTGTACTTGCGATTCATTGATTCCTTACATGCACAACAGATTTATGTGACCTGTTGAACATGAGCACAAAAGATGTGCATGTAAACAAACTTTCTGTATAGAATATGTCAACATACATTTTGTATAGAATATATGGTGTCTATCCAATGTAAGTAAAAGCTGGAATACACTACACTATATTTGCCTAGATTTTTGCCCTGATTTACAGTCTGGGCAAGTCAATGGTAGTTGCAAAAAGTCAGAGCCAGTCTGCAGATTTGAAAACCGGTAAATATTTGGTGGGCACAGATTTGTTTTTGTTTTTTTAAATACTTTTTTTTAAAATAGTTGTTAAGTCTATGATGCCTACATTTACAAAATTGTAGTCATCTGGTGCATTCCTGAATCGTGCCTTAACTGTGCATCGTGTACAATTCACACCAATTCTTTTTATCCTGTAGGGTTGAATTTTTCACTCCAAAGATTGAAAAGATGTGGGTAAACCACTTAGTCTGTCATAATCCCGTAACTGCTTCAATAAATAGATGATAGCAGTCAGGCTGATCCAACTTGCAAATATCAAGGGCTTGTCTTATTAACAGAAGTTTTGTGCTTCTGTGTTACATTTCAACTTGGTTTCTAATGTATGTCTGAAAATGAATAGGTTGTCCAATGATCTGTAATTTTGAGTTAAATTTTTACATTTTTGTATGTAAATGAATGCAGTGTGGATATCAAGGAAAGAAGGCTACTGGTTGGGACAATATATTTGATCTGTCTGAACATGGATGCAGTCATTCATATTATAAATATTTCCTTTCTAAACAAGCATGCACTGCATGAACTTTTTTGTTTGTTTTTTTTGTTTGGTGAGTCAAGCTGCGCATATTATAGCAAACATTTTGAAGTATTTCATTCTGCATTTGTCTGTGAATTTCTGATCTCTCTGCTTCATCTGTAGCTGACCCTGACTATCTTGAGGCAGACTGGTGGGTTAGGCATCAGCATAGCAGGGGGGAAAGGATCTACACCCTATAAGGGCGATGACGAGGTACATTTAAATGAGCTTTCACACAATAGATGAGTTTCGGTAAATGCTTTTGTGTGTGTGTGTGTGAGTGTGTTGGTTGTTTTAATGTACTGTATATCTCCTTTTCAGGGTATTTTCATCTCTAGGGTGTCAGAGGAGGGCCCTGCAGCTCGTGCTGGGGTCAAAGTGGGAGACAAACTTCTTGAGGTGAACATCTGTTATCGTTTTCTCTTTTGAGTTGCTCCATACAGAACCAGTCATTAAGGCTGTTTTAAATCTTCAATCCTTGTATTCGTCTGTTCTCAGGTGAACGGAGTAGACTTGCACGGAGAAGAACATCACACAGCTGTCGAGGCCTTGCGCAATTCAGGGGCGGCCGTGGTTATGACCGTTCTGCGGGAACGCATGGTTGAACCAGAGAATGCCATCACCACCACGCCATTGAGACCAGAAGATGATTATTTCCCCCGCGAGAGACGGTCCAGTGGGCTGCCTTTCCTCCTGGACCCTGCCTCACCTGCTGTCAGCGCTGGACCTACGTTGCGACTGGCCACTTGTCTGGTCCGCAACGATAAAGGTTTAGGGTTCAGCATTGCTGGAGGGAAAGGGTCAACCCTGTACCGAGTAGGAGACACGGTAAACACAAGACGCTCTTGCATATACACTCATGAATTGCCATGTAGTGAATATTTTATGGTGTGTTCATTGCTTCGGTGTCAGGTTGTGCAGTGTGGTTTACGGAAGTCAGGACATGTCATCCGTGCTCTCCGTACATTTAACATGTTTAGCAGATGCGTATGGACGGCGTAAGCTTCTGCATGATGCTTCTCAGCACCTCTAGCATGGCTGACCGAGACTGCAATGATTAGAATTACAGGGACTGACACCTGATAGGGCCAGTAGATTATCGGATGGCAGGGGATGAAGTATTTTTGGATCTCCGCTGCAGACACACATCATACTGCCCTCTATCTTTCTGACACGGCCACATTTTTGCACCACTTTCACGAAGGAGGCACAGTCACACAATTAGCACATGCACACACTCTGTGCTGAGTATTTGTAAGTCCTGTTTTTGTCCTTCTGCTTGACATTTGCGCTTGTTTTTACTAACAAGTAGATTTCACTGATTTGTCTGTTGGTCTGTTTGCTGCTTTGAGTCTTCGGCATAAAATGTTCTGATCGCACTTCAAGAGAACATACTGTTAAAGTGCTGACAAAGGCTGTTTGAAGACTGTCTGGTAAACTGTTATGAGATTTGTCTTTGAAGAATCAAGTGGCCTTGAAGGTCGTAAATAGTTTGTTCTTTTAATAATGCATAGTCTGAATTACATCTTTAGAGTTTTAAGTAAGCCTATATAATGGACCGTTAAAAGCAAGGCAGGTAAATTAAGGCTAAGGTCAGCAGGATAATTTCTGCTGTAGAGGCTTGAGGCATTGCAGCATGTTACACCAGAATACTGACTAGCTCTTAACAGCTGTACAGCAGCACTGAACTCTGTTGATGCCAGCTCAAGTCAGCAGCTAATATAGCACTGCAAGTGATGCTAGCATTGTGTTACTACAAGAGTATTACCTGTTTTTTTAAATTCTTTGTGAAACTTCCCTAGCACACTTTATTTTTCATTTGATTCTTATGAAATGAGAATGAAAGACCTAATTTAGTTTTTGATTATTTTTTTTTAATCAAAGATAAACCTTCAAATGCTTTTTTTCATTTGTTGTTTTATATAGTTTAGTTATCTACTATTTAGTTAGTTATAACAATCAACAAGTCAACAAATCAACAAGTTTCTCAAGTCAGTCATTTCTTTGTGAATGTACAAAGCAGTAAATTCACTGTTCTATGTCAATAAATAGGTTCATTTAGAACTTATTTTCATTAGTTTGTGAACATTTGGATGTTTACATACATTACTTTTCAAAGTTTAGGTTTTTTTTTTTTAAAGTGACAGTAAAGCAAAGAATTCATCAAAGAACAAAAATTTCAACATTGATAATTATTTTTGGGCAATATGCTCAATTTTCATATCATCCTATCGTCAGCCTATGAGATCGCAGATACACAATATTATCGTGCTAATTTAATTAATTATTTATTTACTTCGTTTCATTTCCAGAAACAACTCCAGTATAAGGCTAAAAACAGCCTAATGTTTTTAATGTGACTGAACTTGCATTTAACATGATAACAATTCAATAGAAACATTGTAAGTTACTAATCATAAGGCTTACATTTCCTCAGTTATTCAAAAAGCAGCTACAGAAAATGAGCAAAGAAGATTTACATTACCAAAGAACATCAGACTCAGTCTGGCACGAGTTTATGCACTTTAAAAAGCACTGCCGTTATAATCAGTGAAGCTGTCTTGTATGATGAATAAATCTCCTATACTTACATTGCACGTGCATCTGCACTTTGTTGTTTACGATGAGAGAATTCACGAGTCAGAATTCAGTCAGCGCGCGCTGAACAACAAAACTCCGCTGTTTCAGCAATGACTCATCTGAACGCCTCTGATTGGCCCATTACATTCGTAAGCTCAACATAATCGTGTGTGATTGGTTTTAACGTGCAACACTGTAAAAACGCGGAAAAAGAAATATAATGGAACAAATAAGCCCTAATATCAATTAGATAGTATTAATAGCCTGATAATAACACTAATAATAATAATTGTCTTGCTGTTGTCAGTGGCATCAGCCACAGGCGATATCTCTGACTATCGTCGATACACGATACTATCGGCACAACCCTATTGATAATAGTAAGCAAAGTTTTTGTTATATTGTTCAGCATATTAGAATGATTTCTGAAGTATCATGTGACACTGAAGACTGGCCATCACAGGAATAAATTGCACTTTAAGTTGTATTATTTTAGAAAACAGTTATATTAATATTTCTCAATAGTGCTTTTTTAACTGTATAATCATCAAATAAATGCATCTTTTGTTTAGGTGTGTGCGATATTGAAAAAAATTCTCTCTTATTTTTTGGATTTTTTCGATAACGATAATTAGACGATATATTGCAGAGTGTGTTATTGTGCTGATGTCTGACTACTGTGGACAGCTGCAGTTTTTGATATTCTTCATATTCTGTGTGGTCAGTTCACACCAGTGATTAATTAATCTTTTCGTTTAAGTTTAAATTGATTTTTACCTTTAATAAACCAATTTTTTGTGTTTACATTTGTGTACAAGTGTACATCTTTTGAGTCAAATTGTTACATTTAATCAGTCAATTAAGATAATACACATTTAGGCTGTTACCACACAAATGAAACCAGTATCATCAAAATGAATCTTTGCAGAAGTTGCATCTGAAGTGGCATTTAAATGGATTTACACACTATTTAATGCAGCTCAGAGTGACATGGAGTGCTTTAACCAGTTACAAATGCATCATTTTTTGACATTTTAAAAATAAAACATTGAATTCTGATATTTAAAATTATTTTAAAAATGAAAATAGACTTTAAATGTGAAATCAAAACCGCCAGTATGTGGCAGAAAGTCACTGGTAATAAGTGAGTCATTGCGATTGAACCGAATCATTTAACGGTTGATTCATTCAGGAACGAAGCACTGTCATGTTGCTCAGAGACGCAAAAAAAATGGAGCAAAAACAGGCAATATGGTGTCTAAAACGTAAGTATCTTAATATTAACTTATTGTTTATTGAACTGTTGTATAAAATCAATATCACATTTGTAATCATGCTTATTTTTGAAGAAAAAAACGGCACTCTTCTTGTGATTTTAACTATATGAAACGTAAATATATAAATTTTCTGCTCCCGTATCTTGAATTTTGCGATCACTCTTAATGCATTTTAATAAACTGAATCATGCAGTGAAAAACACACTCTAAATGCGCACATGCGCTGTTTAACCCGCTTCATCTGTAGGCTAATGTATGCGTGCACTCCTTAGGTGTTTTGTTTGGTTTTTGCAAAATACTCGATATTGTCAAATTGCACGTCGTTAAAAGAACAATTACGATTTTATTGCAGACGATATATATTGCACACCTCTACTTTGGTGTGCATAGGAATATTCCTTCAAAAACTTGTATTGAGATGAGATTATCATGTGTTTTTCTGCTTTTCTCTCAGGGAATCTTCATCTCTCGTATTGCTGAAGGAGGAGCTGCTCACAGAGACAATATCCTGCACGTGGGAGACAGGGTCATATCAGTGAGTCCATCCATCTCTCATACAGTTTCTCTCTCTAGTTAATGTAGTTTATCAACTTAATTTAGGGTTAAAAGGATAGTTCACTCAAAAAATAGTAAATGTTATCATTTATTAACCTTATGCCATTTAAAAACCTGTCAGAATTTGTTCCTTGGTACGCAAAAGGAGACGTTTAGCACATTTTTGACACCTGTTTTCCATACAAAACATAAATGGTTACCAGGGTCTGTCAAGCTCCAAAAATGCCAAACAGTGCCATGAAAGTAGTCCATACAATCATGGACTGCATTCAAAATCCTCTGAAGCCTTTGTGAGAGAGAAAAACTCAATGACGCAGCTCTCAAATCTCATTTGTGTTCCTGTACATTAAAATGTGGCTCATAAAGACATGTCATGCCAAGTTTAACCTCAATGATGCCAAACATCACAGGGTTTTGGGTCTCGTAACTAATGGTGATGCTCTAGACTTGATTTCAGTCGATTCTTCACACAAAGCTATTGTATGGTTTCACAATATATCACACAAACTGTCCATTTTGGAGCTTGAAAGTCACCATTCTCTTTCATTTATACAGAAGAAAATAGCATGAACTATCTGGCACGTCTCATTTTGTGTTTTACAGAATAAAGTCGAACGGGTTTGGCTGTGAGTAAATGACATTTGTGGGCCAACTATGCCTTTAATAATAGTTTTTAATTTTGTTCCTGGGTATTAGATCTAAATAAAGTCACTTTACTTTTGTAAGAATCCTAATATTATTAAGCCATTATTATCCAGCACACTGCATGGGTGAGTTAGTCAGTTACTTTTAGTAGAGTGCAACGAAACTGCAGTTTTACTGTGCTGCACATCATAACCTTTCTGCTTTGCACCATGAAATGGTATCAGTGTAATGTAACTTTGAATTTCTCTCCTAGTAACCTTGCTTGTATTGCAACTCAGCATTCTAACAATTATAATCCCAACTGTTTTTGTCTCCCTTGAGCCCTCTCTTTATTTTGAGATTTTGCTGCTTCCCCCTCTGTCCTTGCATGGGTTTTCACTAACACACTTCTTGCCTGTTGGTGTCGGGTGTGGTGATGGGAGGTTTTTGACTTGTTCTGTGGGCCTGCTGTCATGGTAACTGCATGCCTTACCATCGCAGCTGCCGTTCTGTCACCCTGTGGTAAGCGCCCGGTACTGAATGGTCAGTGCTGACCTCTGTTTGTCACCATGGTGGAACTTCTTACTGCTCAACAAAGTAACCAGAAATCAAGAATAGCCTTCCCTCAGATGAGAAGCAGGACAGGTTAGGCCATATCCCTTGACTTTACAAAGAGAATCTCAAATTCTATGCAGTTTTTGTGAAAATGCACAAAAATGGAGCAGCATTAGGCCACAGTTTTAACAAAACATATGGTGTGCAAAACATGAGACAGATCATAATTAAAGGGTAGTATTTAAAGGTGCCATAGAATGGAAAACTGTATTTACCTTGGCATAGTTGAATAATAAGATTTCTGCACATGTAAATGACATACCGTGAGCCTCAAACACCATCGTTTCCTCCTCCTTATGTAAATCTTGTGAATAAAAAAGACCACTGAAAAATATGCGAATCAGAACATAACACCAACTGTTACGTAACAGTCGGGATCACTAATAGTTACGCCCCCAATATTTGCATATACACGCCCATGAGCCGAACCATCAGAAGTTCTGCAGGAATTGTGAAAAAAACAAGCGAGGACAACAGCGAAAATGGCAGATCATGGAAATAAATGTTATGTACCAGGCTGTGCAGGGGATGTGAAGTGCAGGGATGGGTTGGTGTCTGTATTCAGAAAGGCACCAAAAGCAAATAGCGCGTTCTAATAAAATAACGCGAGCCACTAAAGGGACATGGTTAGCTCATTGCTAGCTGTAGCCTGTTACATTGCAGTACATAAGATTTCACTTACCACATAAACAGAGTAAGGAGAGATGACTGAGGATGATGGCGAATGATTTGCAGATCCTGAGCGCCACTGACAAGCATCTGATCTTGTAAAATGTGTGGTAAGTACTACCGCTCCATAGAATAAACAGAGTACATGCGATCGCGAATCTCGAAAGTGAAAGTAAAAAGCGATCGTGCGTTTGAAAGCAGTTTCAGTGCCCAGCATATTAATAGCGGCTCACTGATGCCTGCATTTTACATACAGTATAATTACCCGACGATATATCTGTGAGAGAAAGTATTGAAATATATATTTTCCTCCCTGTGTTTCCTTCCTGCTGAGAGCTACTGAAATGAGCTGCACTGTGAAATAGCCAATCAGAGCAGAGCCGCACTGTGAAACAGCCAGTCAGAGCAGAGCTCAACATTATTATTCATGACCCTACCAAATAAGCTGATAACAGACCATTTCATTTTAGGGAGAAATGCTAGGGTTGTAAATGCACATGTAAAACTGTTTCTGGAGAATTTTTGCCCTTACCTAAGCCACGTACCTTCTATGTAGATATCAGAGAACAATTTAAAATATTGTATCAATGCATTCTATGGCACCTTTAAAGACCCATAATAAAAGGGTGGTATTTAAGGCATTAGCTAAGGTGATGAATCAGTTAGTAGCTTTATATACAGAGTTATAGTGGAGTCACGAAAGTTTTTTGTGTAGTCAGGTTACAGGCTCTATCTGTTCAGGTAAATATGACATGATGCTTAATTGAATATTTGAATGATTAAATGCAGGTTGCATGTCAGCTCCATCTTTTGGCGCAAGACCTTCCTGAGACCTTTTGTAATCCTTTGCATTTTGACAAAGCCAAGTTACAATCACATACATATCTGTTAGTCCACCTTACCAAAGACCAGACTGATACTATTTCTGTGAGACTGAAGTGTTTACATGACATTTAAAAAGGTGTTTTACTGCTTTAGTACAGCTGTAATCAAAATTAACGTGCATGTTACAATTATAACTAATTTGTCCCGGCCTAAGCTCATTTAGTAGTAGAGTTTTGGTCACAGTTTTCTTGAGGCTGCTGTTTTTATACTCTCTCTAACACACTACGTGATCTTGCTACCTAAAGCATCTCCAGCACTTCCTCTTTCTCCTATTGCACATTCCCTTCTCTTTTCACTTCCCTGGTCAAATGTGTCTCAACATTTTGATTTGATGCATGATTTTTTTTTTTACTGAGAACCCAGGCTTTAAAAACCAAGTATGTAGGTGAAGTGGAAATCGCTTTCCCTTTGAATGCATGAGAGGGCTCAGTATTGGCTGTCACATGATCCAGATCAGTCCTGTACAGGAACATTTTTCCCTCAACTAATACCTGGACTCTAACGTTCCTTGAAAACCCAGCTAAATGAAATGCTACATATAGCAATTAAAGAGCCTGTAAGACGTTGCAAGCTCAACATGAGAGGCTTTCGAATGCCCGTTCTGGGCATATTGGCCCTCTCTGATCCTCTGGTGTTTGGCTGTCACTCCAGATCAATGGTGTAGACATGACAGAGGCCAGACATGACCAGGCAGTAGCGCTGCTTACCGGCACCTCCCCCACCATCACCCTCCTGGTCGAACGGGACCAGGCAAGTGCAGGAGGCGCCTCCCCTCGAACTCGACCTCATTCGCCCCCTCCTCCAGAGCCATCTGACTCACCTGAGCAAGAGGAAGGAGATGAGCAGCTTGGAAACCATCTCAACTGCCCCATGGAAGATGAATACCCCATTGAGGTGAGAGCTGAAACTGATGGTATGATGTTGAACCTTCAGGGAGAGAGCGTGTGTGAGGAAATATTTAAACCTGATAAAAAGCTCTTAAAACTGATAAATGCTGCTTGCTGTAGTTTAATCTCATAACAGCTTCATTTTGCTGTTTTAATGCCTCACTCAACAGAGAAAATGGTGCATGGTATGAACATTGCATAGTGGATTTATTGTGTTAGGATTGTGATTTGGCCTTTTAAAATGTACTCTATTACTCTTGCATTTAATTAATGTTCCCTTGATATTTTTATTCGTGCCCACTTGATGTAGTTGTGTAGACTTGCCTAGAAGACACGTCTCCATTACAAATTGCTGAACCTTCAGTTTCACTGTATTTATATTGCCATTCAAAAGTTTGGGGTCAGTATATACAGTGCCTTGCAGAAGTATTCAAACCCCTTCATTTTTTTACAATTTGTTATGTTGCAGCCTTACGTTAAACCGCTTTAAATTCCTTTTTTTTCCCACAACAATCTACACTCTACACACCATAATGACAAAGTAAATAACAGGCTTTTAACATCTTTGCAAATTTATTATACATAAAAAACATAAATGATTCCATTGCATAAGTATTCAAACCCTTATCTGGGACAGTTGAAATTTAGCTCGGGAGCATTCATATTGCTATTCATATGGCAAATTCAATTGAATGGGTATGATTTGGAACAGCACACACATCTTAATATAAGGTCTAACAGCTGAAAATGCATATCAGAGTAAAAACCAAGCCCTGAGGTCAAAAGAACTGCCTGTAGAGCTCAGAAACAGGTTTGCATCAAGCCACACATCTGGGGAAGAGTTCAGAAAAAATTCTGCTGCATTGCAGGTTCACAGAATCATGTAGCTTTCATTATCCATAATGGGAGATGACTGAAACAACTAGAACTCTTCCTAGAGCTGGCCTCCTGGCCAAACTGAGCAACTGGTGGAGAAGGGCCTTGTCTAGACTGGTGACCAAGAAGCTGATGGTCACTCTAGTTGAGCTCCATGATCATATATGCAGATGGGAGGAACCTACAGAAGGACAAATATCACTGCAACACTCCACCAATCTGGGCTTTATGTCAGTATCTTCTCCTCAGTGAAGACACACAAAAACCCACTTGGAATTTGCAAAAAAGCACCTAAAGGACCTTCAGACTCTGAGAAACAATATTCTCTGGTCTGATGAACCTCAATTCTAAGCATCATGTTTGAAGGAAACCAGCTCTGCTCATCACCCGCAGAGTACCATCACAAAAGTAAAGTGTGGTGGTAGCAGCCTCATGCTGTGGGGCTGTTCTTCAGTGGCAGGGACTGAGGGACTCTTCAGAGTAGAAGACAAGTTCAGTGCACCAAAATATAGAGAGAGCCTTAATGAAAACCCAGTCCAGAGCATTCAGAACCTCAGACTGGGCAGAAGGCTCACCTTCCAACAGGACAATGACCCTAAACACACAGCAAGAGTGGCTTTTATAGACAACTCTGCGAATGTCCTTGAGTGGCCCAGCCACAGCCTGGGCTTGAACCCAATCAAATATTTCTGGAGAAACCTGAAAATATGCATCTGCCCCCATCCAACCCGACAGAGCTTGAGAGGTGAACAGGTGAGGAGAAGAATGGCAGATAATTGACAAATGATGATGAGCAAAGCTTGTCGCATCAAACAAAAAAAAACGATTTGAGGCTGTAAAGGTGCTTCAGCTAAGTACTGAGTTAAGGGTTTGAATACTTATGCAACCTACTTATTTCAGATTTTTTATTTTTTATAAATTTACAAAGTTTTGACAGTTCTGTTTTTGCTTTGCCATTATGGTGTATGGAGTGTAGATTGATGTGGAAAAAAAATAATTAAATGCAGTTTAACAAAGCTGCAACATAAAACGTGAAAAAAAATGAAGGGGTTTGAATACTTCTGCAAGGCACTGTATATATTTAAGGAATTAATACTTTTATTCATCTAGGGTACATTAGAATTAATCAAAAGTGATAGTAAAGACATTTCATGCTACAAAAGCATTTCAATTAAATGCTGTTCATTTTAGCTTTCTCTTCATCAAAGAATCCTGAAAACAGTGCCATTTTCTTCAGAAAAATTGAGAATCCACAGAAAAATTAAGATTAAGAATATCTTAAGAATAAAATATTAAGCAGCAGTAGGCAACTGTTTTTAACATTAACAATAATAAGAAATGTTTTTGAGCTCCAATGATTTGAATATATATTTTTTAAATCGGTTATTTTAAATAGTAGTAATATTTCACAACATTGTTGTGTTTTTGCTGTATTTTAATCAAATAAATGCAGCCTTGGTGAGCATGAGAGACTTCTTTTCATTACAAAACAAAAAGAAATCTTCCCAAAATTTAAATGGTAATGTATATTTAAAAAAAATCGCATTTATAATTATTGATTAATTTCAAATATTATTATTTATCTTTTGTATCTATTGTTGTAATATTTCACAACATCGCTGTTGTGTTTTTTCTGTATTTTTAATCAAATGAGCATGAGAGACTTCTTTTCATTACTAAATAAAACAAAAAAAAAAAAAAAAAAAACTTACCAACCCCCAAATTTTCAATGGTAATGTAATTTTAAAAAATATCACATTTATAATTATTTATTAATTTCAAAGATTATTTATCGCCGCATTCATCAGACCTACTGCAAACTCAATACTCCTTTTTCATACATCTAAATTTCCTGTCTGGACAGGAAGTGACGCTGATCAAAGCAGGTGGTCCTCTGGGTCTGAGCATTGTAGGGGGTAGTGACCATGCCAGCCACCCGTTTGGAATTAATGAGCCAGGGGTGTTCATCTCAAAGGTAAAGTAAATCATCTAGTATGATACAGATTTATGTCAAAAATGAATGGCATGATTTATGTTTAGTGAAGCTTTTGTCAGAATTGATTTCTCACCATGTTGTTTCTGACTAGGTCATACCCAATGGCTTGGCCTCTCAGAGTGGCCTTCGTGTGGGCGATCGTATCTTGGAGGTGAACACCATTGACCTACGACATGCCACTCACCAGGAAGCTGTTAGAGCCCTGCTCTCCAACAAGCAGGAGATCCGCATGCTTGTGCGCAGAGATCCCTCACCCCCTGGCATGCAGGTACACACACATTGATTAGAGGAGGAGAAGTGTAAGCAAAACCTGCAGTATGGCCGGTTTCCGCCAGGTAAAATTGTGTAAAATTGTGCGTTTACATTCCATCTCCATTATCATGAAACCCATGACACAAAAAAAAAACAGCTTTTACATTCACCAGTTGCTGACATTTGTAAATGCCGCACATAAAGACGTCGCTGTCGGCCGCTTCAGAGTTCCTGCTGCTGGTGCAAGTGCAACCAGGAAAATGGCCCGAGGGGGAAATTGGTTCTCTCGGAACGACCCTGCTGGCTAGTTCCTAGAACTACGCAGTGCGATAGCCTCTAATGAGACCAGAACAACCTCAAGTACCCTCTAAAACATGCCTGTGTGTTTGTAGGAGATTGTCATTCACAAGCAGCCTGGAGAAAAGCTGGGCATCAGCATCAGGGGTGGAGCTAAAGGCCATGCAGGCAATCCCTTTGACCCCACAGATGAGGGCATCTTCATTTCCAAGGTAACCAAAACCATGATATAAGACTCAAAACCTGCAGGATTCTGGTAAAATCAAAAGTACTGTCTAGTTAAGTCCTTCACTACTTCCTTAAAACATCAGTTATGTAAGTCCTTGATTTTTTTTTTTTTTTTTTTTTCCTTCACTCACTTCCTGCTATAGGTGAGCTCCAGCGGTGCTGCTGCTCGAGATGGCCGACTGCGGGTGGGCATGCGTATTCTTGAAGTGGGCAACAACAGTCTGCTGGGTATGACACACACGGAAGCAGTGAGGGTCTTGCGTGCTGCTGGTGACTCCTTGGTCATGCTTGTGTGTGATGGCTTTGACCCAAGAAATGCTGCAGGCATAGAGGTAAAGACCTAGTTATACTGCTCAGGAGGTGTCTATTTGTTACCTAAATTATTATAAATGTAATAAAATATGTATTGACACTACCAGCCAGAAGTTTGGAATAATTAAAGGTGACATATCATGAAAATCTGACTTTTCCAGGTTTTAAGTACTATAATCAGGTCCCCGGTACATTTACCAACCAAGGAAACGTTTGAAAAAATGAGCGCGTGTGATCTCGCTCCCCTAGTGACGTTGCAAAGGGATCTCATTATAATATTACCGCCCCTTAATCTGTAAGTTTCCACCCACGGCGCCGTCATTTTGATTTTGCAAGCGACAACGGTGTACCAGTTGTAATGCCATGGTGAAAGTTTGAGCAAAACATGCTAACTGTTCTGCCTTTAGCTGCACAGACGATCACAGAACACTGTTTACAGTCCCAGCCTCAGAGGAGACAACAGAGCAGTGGATTTATTGATTTATTTACTGAATATTGCTGCTGCCACACAGATCTAAAATAAACATGCAGTTTAGTTCCCAGCTGTTTACCTACACAGACATAACTGACTGTTTTTGTAACTTACCCGTTTTTAATGTAAACTTGTGTGTGAATGAGAACTTAGCACTCACATGCTGTGACAGCCACTTTCTGTCTGTGTGCACTCAGAAAACCGTATATCAGAAGTTTAAACTAATATGGTTTAAAAAGCATGATTTCAGTGTAATAAACATGATAATCAGAACCAAAACAGATGTTTTTAGCAGGTACGAGCTGTAATGCCGCAGCTCTCTTCTGGAAAGGGGGCGGGGAGCAGCAGCTCATTTGCATTTAAAGACACATACTCTAATATAGCGTGTTTCTGCTTCCACTCAAAATAGGCATTTTCAAAATGATATAATAAATGATCTGTGGGGTATTTTGAGCTGAAACTTCACAGACACATTTTGGGGACACCAGAGACTTATATTACATATTGTTAAAAGGGGCATAATATGTCACCTTTAAGATTTTGAAAGAAGTCTCTTATTATTACTACGACTGCATTCATTTGATTACAATTACAGTAAAAACAGTAATATTGTGAATTTTCAGCAGCCATTATTCCAGTCTTCGGTGTCACTTGATCCCTACATATTTTACATATTTATTTGTTATGTCTTTCAGGCATCCCCTGGTGTTATTGCAAATCCGTTTGCGGCAGGTATTGTTCGTAAGAACAGTATGGAGAGCATCTCATCAGTAGACCGAGACCTGAGTCCTGAAGAGATTGACATTATGCAGAAGGTGAGCTCTGTATCACACAGAGAAGAAACAACAGAGAAGTGGATGGAAAAATAACATCTGTCTGTCTGACCTTTCCTACAGGAGGTAGAGATGGTGAGAGAGTCGTCCCAGTGGGAACGGGAGGAGATGGAAAAAGTGGTGAGTGATTTCCTCCCCTAAACTCCTTTCTTATAATAGATTATTATAATACTAAGAATATGCTATCAAAATGACGACCACTTCCAAATCTTCCCTATAACTACAACTAATATATGTGGATCTGTCCTTTTCTTTCTCTCTTTCTCTTATCGCCCCTCTTTTCCCCCAAACCCTTCTGAATGATCTTGGGTGCTGCTCATTCCAAACATCACATTTTCCATTCATCTCCTTCATTAAATATGTTCTTGTGTCTTCATGGTCCCCTGGTTTTATTGTTCATCCACGATTCTGCATCACCTAAACCTCATTCCCATCTGTGCAATGGACGTCATTGGAATGTGTGTATGTGTGTCCATATTTGTGTGGGCAAAATGTGTGTATGTGTGTGATTGGGTAAACTTTATCCCCCCACCCCCTCCTTGCCTTCCCTCTTTCGGTAAAGGAGCGTATGCGCTTGGAGCGCGAGGAGGCAACTCGTTTGCTGGAGGAGGAAACTGAGGTGAGGCCTTATGCCCTACCTGTCTTTACGGCCCACATTAGGGCTCCAGGAGCAAAACTCGGGACCAGCGGTCACCTTGAACATGAACAAATGAGTCATATCTGAACCTCTGTGCTCTAGAAGCTCTTTAGATCCAGTGTCCTCATGCTGAGAACTTAATGAAATGTCTAATTGATGTTTAGAAGTTTTTGAATGTGGTGTTTCAGTGAACAATGATCTTTCATTGTACCCTTTCTAACCCTCTATCTACAGAATTTGAGCACTGGACCACTGAAACTGGACTACAAGACGCTGGCGGCTCTACCTACCACTAGTCTACAGAAAGTTAATAGAGTAAGTAAATGTAACTTGCAGAAATGTTTGAATGCTTAGCATATTGGTCTTCTAAAACCCTATCAGGTCAAGTTATACGTTTGGTCCAGTAGTAGTGCTTTTACTAGTAGTGCCAAAGGTGAAGCAGTCCAGCTGCTGGCTTAAGGGTTCAGCAGCACCAGGGTTGGATGTCATTCCAGCCATACCTCTGACAAAATACAAATTGTATTTGCTGGTGCTT
The DNA here is from genome assembly GCA_021397915.2 of Tor tambroides. Lineage (NCBI taxonomy): Eukaryota > Metazoa > Chordata > Actinopteri > Cypriniformes > Cyprinidae > Tor > Tor tambroides. The sequence continues at coordinate 65,059 of JAFVLL020040408.1, forward strand.
GAGGGGGAGGTGCTGGCTGACAGCTGACAGTAGCTCAAGTTATTTTAAAATGTGTGCTGTGAGCTGATTGGCTGAATGTTTTAATGGAAGGGTGTGGCCTTTGAGGATGAAGGGACCCTTGGAAGAACTTGACAGTTAATTTATCTAGAGTCCAGTCGCTTGGAATCTGCTCCTGTCATCTTACTGTGAGTGTACTACTGATATTACTCTACAACTCTTAAGTTTTTTCTGTCATTTCTTCAGCACTCATTCCTTCTTGACTTCCTTTACTACTTTTTCCTTCTTTTCTTTTCCTGAATGTTTTTTTTTTTCTTTGTGTGAAACTTGTTACATATTATTTGGAATTTGGTTACTGTAATAATAGCAATAGCCATTAGTTGTTGGACGTTGAATGTCAGTATTTACTCAGTCAATAAATTGTATTATGCTGACAGCACACAAGCATCCTTTGTACAGTAATTTATTGCCTTCAGTGATATTCAGTAAATGTTATATAATGTAACAGATGTAATTTGAGCTTTGTAACTTGTTTTTACAAATGACAAGATATTCCTTGTCCCTTTGTAAGCATTTTTAGCCCGTTTCTCTCCTAGAAATGTTTAACCTACATAGCACTAGCAGCTGTTAGCAAAGTCAAGAGAGGAATGAAGAGGGGGTGGACTGCTCTTAGATAGGGAAACACTAGCACACAGTTTTCTCACGTGATTTTGTGGTGAAGTATAGTTTAGTCATGGCTATTTATAGATCAGAGTAGTGTCTTTTATCTGTACAAGAGCCATTGATTGAAGCTTTTATCAGTATGAGGCCATTAGTTGTATGCGACAGTCACATCTTAAGCATCACAATGTGCCACCAATTGCACCTGAATTGTTTTTGTTTTTTTGTTTTTTTCTCTGTGATGAGAATCCAGAGTACAGTTTCATAACACTTTGTAAAGTTGCGTCTTTAATGGTAATGACAGTTAAGTAAATGTTTGTATATTGTGGTAAGGGCTCACTCGGAAGTGTTTATAAGTTACATGCACTGCTAAAAACTACTTGATATGGTTTCTATTAGGTTGTGTATAATAAAGCAAGCATTCAAGGTAGTTCATAATTTAAGATTTTAAACTGTAAATACCTCCCTAGTCCCTACAAAAGACTACCAAAAAAAACCTAATAAAAATATATATAAAAAAAACTAATAAAAATTACAAGCACAAAATTATGAAACTAAAATTAAAACTGAAAATATAAAAGCACATTCTATTTCTTTAAATCTAGACAAAATTGAGCTAAATCTGTATGTAACAGGCTCTATCAAGTATAAAGTCTACATTAGAGCACACACAGCAGATTCAGTGCAAATGTTCTTCTGGACTGAGTGACTGTCTACTGTGAGATGTCTCAGGATGATGGGATAGCTGTATTTAGCTTCTCACTCATCTGAATCTGTGTGACCGGTAGATGATTGTGAGTTTAGCATGGCTGTTATTTCTTCCAACTCTGCCAGACTAAACCCATCTGTTTCTCTCTTTACTGTTTTTCCTTTCCTTGCTTTTACATTTGCTGTGTTCAGATTTTTTATGTGATGCCATGCCATTTTCTTCCTCCTTTTTTGTATCATTAGTTGCTCTGCTCTTTTGTTTTTGTTTCCTTCTCACATTATTTCTCCCTTTTGTCTCTGTCGATCATATTCTCTCTCTCATTCCTCAGTTTTCTCCCTCCTTTGCTACATTCTTCACAATGGAGGCTGCCATGCCGGCCGGCCCTGTAGACCCCCTGGGTTTTGAGAAAGTCCATGCTTCTATGTACCATGTAGAACCCGTTGCCCTCCCTTCATCTCCAGTCTGCCCAGCCGCAAGTTCAGCGGCTTCAAAACCTCCCCAAGCCGACACATGGGACCCCCTCCCAGCTCGAGGAGTCCCACAAGAAGCTAAAGAGGAAGAAGAATGTCTTGTGGACTCCCAGCCAATCTGCTTTAGTGAAAATCCCTTCCTTGTGGCTAATCGCAAGAGCAAAGGCTGCCTTCCTGAGGAGCGCATTTTATCAGGGCCACCTGTGGGCTATGGCAGGCATGGGCAGCTGCAGCCCTGGTTGTACAGCAAGGCAAGCAGCCTTGGGGAGTGTGTTTTCTGGTCAAGCATGGTGTGTCATCAGTAGCTATTTAGAGTTAACATGCCACTTCAATCTCAAATGCCATCTGAAGATTTCTGCTGATAGCTATTTTAGATATACAGATGTCTTTGAAAACATCCTTAGATTGTTGTACTGAAAAATACATGCCTATATACACATTTCCTATATTTAGAAAATAGATGAAGCTGAAAACGGAGCGTATGCAAAAACTGGACCTTGTAATGTGTGCAGCCTTATGGTCTTGAGGCATTTGAACATTCCCAGAGAGACTGAGAATGCTTTGAATGTGAAGTCAACAGGTGCCGAACAAAAAGGGTGAAGGGTTAAGGCCTCTCACCTTAAATGCAGACTGGCCACCAACCATTTCCAGGAATGTAAAACACTATTGTCTGTTTCTATAGCATGACATTATATTCTTGACACAGTTTGAAAAAATTTATTTTTACAGCACCACTGCTTGATTTCAAATGATCCGTGGCACGTAATACAACACATTTGTCATCAAGCACGTTGTGCTGTAAGAGCAAGAAATAGAACAAGTGCAATGTGCAAGCATATTAAAACCTGCTTAAGGCAGTAGTTTATGGTTTGCTATTAATGTTATTCTCAAATAAAGATGAACTGCTTTTCTAAAACCGCACATGATCGTTTATTCTGTAATTTGGCAAATTTTGCTTGTTGGAAAAAGCAGACCTCATCTTGCTTTGTGAAATACTTCACTGACCTCAAACAATTTCTTTCCTTCCCCTGTTCTTGTGACATGTTGTGATGGATGTTCTTTTTATTTGTATTTCAGTCTTCAGCATCTGAGCCTCACAGGATTGACAGTCCTGTCCGAGATGCTGCACACTCTCCACACAACTCACAGGTCAGTACCATTTCAGAGCGTATTCACTCCCTTTTCATCATCAGCCCTTTCTTTTCTTATTTGTTTTCATACGAATGTCAAACATTTTCCATGCGTAAGGCTGTACAGATTTATGCAGGTGTTTTGCATGGTCAAAGGCAGGCCTAGTTTACATGTTCATTAAGGTAGCGTTCTGGTTGATGGCCTATGTGCTCTCATTCCACCCCTCGTCATGACATTTCCATATTTCTCAGCAGTCCCACAAATCTTCCTCTGTGATGCTTGGAAGGGAGGTTCGATATGTAAGTGGGCTGACTAGCCCTTGTATGGCCTGCACTAGCTGCACTTGGCTTTGCATTAGATGTTAAGAGCCGAATGGAATACGGAGTCTGTACCTCTGAGCATGTCCTGCTTTTCATGCTCTCTGCAGCAGTGAAATGCTTGACTCTTATTTAGTATTTCCACCAAACCAAGCAATTTAGTGTGTAACTACAACTTGGTACATTAACACTGAGTATTAAGGCCTTGTGAATCATATGTAGTGAATATAACATAATATACACTACTGTTCAAAAGTTTGGGGTCAGTAGGTTTTTGTCTCGTATGCTTACCAAGGCTGTTTATATATATATATATGATCAAAAATACAGAAAAATCTGTGATGGCAAAGCTGAATTTTCAGCAGCCATTATTCCAGTCTTCAGTGTCACGTGATCCTTCAGAAATCATAATTGAAAATAGCTTTTGTGGAAAATGACAGTCTTCACTGTAACTTTTGATCAATTTAATACATCCTTACTGAATAAAATTAATTTCTTTAAAAAAAATAATAATAAATCTTACTGAACCCAAACTTTTGAACGCTAATATAATTTAATATGAGCCCAAGTCTCAGGCAGTTACTTGACTTCAGAACGCTAATCCCATGGGAAAAAATTTCTTTCTTCCACTTAATTTTATATCATGTTCATATTTCTCTTTTTTTTTGTTTCAGTCAAACATTCATTTTCCTTCAAATGCAAACACCAAGGATAATTCATCAGTGAGTGTCCAATACACAGATAACTTGAAAATTATACTAAAGCAAATTACATGTGAATAACAATAATAGCTATATTATGTTGGAAACATTGCGTAAATTTGTGGTTGATTGTTGCATTTCTTGTCAATTGAATTTCTCTCTCTTTCTAGACTAAACCTGGTGCCATCCAGCCTCTCTCTCGGGTGCGACCCGCTGTGTCTCCAGCCAGTCAGGATGGCCACAGCAGTCCCAACCCTTTCCAGCATGGCCTCTCTCCCATCAACTCTCAGACCACTGTAAGATCCCTCACCACTGTCTGAACCCTAATGAGGCCCCCTTTCATCCTCAGTTACCAATGCCTAAAGACCAACAGAACACGACTGTTGTTTTATTTTCTCCATATGCATTACAATCGTGCCTGTTAAGCCTTACAAACGGTCACACCATAATCCGTGTCAAAGAAACGGGTTGTTTTAAAAAAACAAAAAAAAAAAACAAAGGCTTATCAGCTTCTCACTGCAAGTAACATTGTGCCTGTTTTCTATCAAGACGCCTCTTTTGGATTTTTTTTCTTCCCCTAATCACATAAATCACATTGTTTGCACAGCAAGGTTTACACTCGCATTATCTCAGGATACCAGCGTAAACCAGAATATCGTCCCGAGTCGTTTTCCCCAGCCACCATAACCACAGATCTCCCTCATACAATCAAACTCTCTCCTCTCCCTCCATCCTTTCATTGACATGATCGCGATCGCGGGCTGCATGCGGTCTAGCCCTGCATTTTCCTCCTGTGCTCTGCCTTTGCTGCTCTGTCTCTCATTAGCTGTTCCATCCTTTTTGTCCTTTGTCTGTTTCTCTACCCTTCCACCCCTCCGTCCTCGACCCCCCCCGACCCCTCGTACAGCCTCGTGCCCCATCCCCTGACACACATGAGGAATACCCCATCAATATCAAGCAGGTATATAAGGCCTTCGCAGCTGTGCCACACTCCCTGGCCGTACTGGAACCCCCACAGGTAGGACAAATGCTCCTCAAGGTTGTGAGCATGTCGTGGTTCCCCCATCATCCAGTGCTTGGTCTTCCCGTTGGACATTTTGTTCCTTTGGGAGCTTGTTTGCTGTTGTTGTGCATGAGTCACTCATATGGTGCTGTCGAATCCAGGAGTTCATCTCACAGGGACACTAATGTGCGTCATTCATCTGTCACTTGGTTGTTTGATGTTTCTTGATTTGATGTTTGACTCCTTGCTGCGTGGAAAGTGTTTCCTCTTGTCCAACTCAAGTCTTGTGTCAGTGTTTTTTTTTGTTTTTTTTTGTGAAAAGTGTCTTTACTGAATCATGTTTCTTTTTCACTCTCATTTGTTAGGATCTTTACTCTCCACGGAACAATGTCAGCGCAAAGCAAATGTCACCAGAGGTATGTATTCATTCTTAATCTGTAAGATTTTTAAAGTGATATTTTAAGGCTGGAATACACTATACGACTTTTGCCCAGATTTTTTTGCCACAATTTTCGATCTGGACCAGATGACGCTAGTTGGCGAAATTTAGCCAGAGGTTACAGATTTCACAGAAAATTGTGTAGTGTATGATGGATGCAGACTCCAATTTTTAAGCTTCAGATGCTGTTTAGTCAGAGTATATCAAACATGTTTAATATTTTTGTTTTAAAACTAGTGCTGTCAGTCGATTTAAAAAAATTAATTAATCATATATTTTTTCTGAAATTAATTGCAGTTAATCCCACCTAATATTAACATTTTTAAATATACTTTTGTTGCAATCATTCCACATTCAATCTTCAAATTAATGTACAAAAAACATAAAGACAGTATATTTTTATTATTTGTTAAATTTTTTTTTTTATGACTGAAGGCAAGTATCACTGATAGCAATACTACTGATTACTCTAGGAAATTGTTCTTTTTTTCCTAATTATCCATTGACAATAGCCATTCAGCATTACAGTGTAATTGGGAGCTGTCAGTTTTAATATTTATTAGACTTTAAAAAATAACAACTTCTAATTTAAGTGAACTTAAAACAATCTTCGCATAATTACCTGTGTCCTTCAGCAAGTAGGAAATATACAGATATTAGATAAAGTTATCAAACACTAAATTTTAAATTAAATATATATATTTATTATATATATTTATTTGGCTGCTGTTACTTTAAGAGCTGCCGCTGCTGAACGTGACATGGATCTGACACGCTTGCTCGTAGTTTTATTCACGCTTTAATATGAAATGATACAGGCTACAGCGCGCACTGCCACATTTGTGCGTGCAATTGAAGCACACGTGTTACGAGCACAGTATAATGGCTGACTGGACAGGTAAATTCATTTTTACTGAAATATCGAAGGCTACAGCATTTAAATATTAACACCGTTAATATTTTTAACGCCGTTAAACTGGAAAAATTAATCGCCTGCGTTAACGCTAATTTTGACAGCACTATTCAGAACATGTTGTTCTTATCGGTCATGCATCTCCTAGCAAAAATCATGTTTAGTGTATGATGAGCTGTCCACTATAAAAGTCGACAAGTGTATGATACATATTGTTTTCAAAACTTAAAAGTTGTGTAGTGTAGTCCAGCCTTTTCTCTACATGATGATGACTTGTGTATGAGCCTGACCCATAACCCTTGTTTGGTGTGTACTGTTTCACCACAACTCATTACGCAATATTATATGCAAGTGAGGTGTTGATATGCTGTACATGATGGGTCTTTCAGCCTGAGCTGAATAATGAGGTGTTTATGGATGAGGCTGATGGTGAGGGCAGTGGTCCTCTCAGGCCTCGTCCCTCCCTCTCATCTGACCGCCGCGAGTACAGGAGCCTGGCAGCTGTGCCACGCCTGTCTCGCCCCTCAGTGGAGTCTAAGGTACCAGCTGATCTCCAGCAGAACCACTCTGACACTTAAGATTCATCTAAACTTGAGTGGTGGTGGTGCAGGTGTATGTGTCGCTTCGAACTGCAACAAATAAACATAATAAATTGTGTCTGTAATGTCAAGAAGCCCAATCATCTGGCAGCATGTTTTTTGGTAAAAGATGGGAACGTGATCGATCGGTGTTCTGAATCAAAGCAATTATTATTGGTGAGAAGAGGCTTCAGGAGAGCAGTAATTTGAATATCTTTTTGCAATGGCAGCACATTATGCAGTCATCATCGTGGTGGTGGATCGGCAAAGTTTTGGCATCTTTGTGCAAATTTTTAATCGTTGTCTGAATTTCAGAATTAACAGGACTTGCTCTTGTATGTCGGGTGCATGTAAAATTTGGTTACTTGTATAGTGTTCTTTACAATTGATCTGAAGTCTGGATCCTCGCTCTTTCCCAGATCCCCTCCTCTGTTGGTAGAGATAGCCCAGAGCAGCGCTCCTTCAGAGACAGGCAGAAGTATTTTGAGATTGATGTAAAGCAGCAGACACCAGACAAACCCAAACCTCGCATCTCACTTGTGGGAGAAGATGATTTGAAGAAAATGAAAGAGGAAGAAGGTTTGTGTCTGTTTAGTCGTCAAATGTTGATGTTAAGCTACAGTAACTTGAGTTCATTGTTGAATCATTGTCAATGACTTTCCTCAGCAAAGCGAATTGAACAGAGAGCAAGAGAGTATATGCTGGATGAAGATGAGGATGAGGAGGAAGATCTGGCGAAGCAGGTGGCAGATATGAAGGCACACGGAAAGGTTATCCTTGATGGTGTGGAGTACAAGGTCGAGAGCTTGGGAAGCCACAGTTCCCCATCTCCGAGGCAGTGTGCCACACCTCCCAGCTACAGCGCCACACCTCCCAGCCACTGTGGCAGCTCAGGGTGAGCTTCAATTTTGCTCAATTTTTGCTAGTATTTCAAAGTTATAAAGTGTTTTTTGGGGGGGTTTTTTGTTTGGTTTTTTATGGTAGTGGGTTTGTTTGTTTGCTTGCTTGCTTTTTGTCATTGAAGTTTTGATTACAAAGCACACTCTGAAAAACTCCCATTCTGATATATTTGATTAATAAAACAAATACATAAAAAATCTAGACTACCGTTTAAAAAAAGTAGGGTCGGAACAATTTTTAAAATAAGTTTTTAAAATAAGTCTCTTAAAATCACAAAAAACCTAGACATTTATTTGGTTTAAAAATATAGTAAAGCGGTAATATTATAAAATGTTACAATTTTAAAACTGTTTTTAATTTTAATAGCCTATATTTTAAAATGCTTTATTATTTTCCTGTGACAGCTAAATTTTCAGCAGCCATTACTTCAGTTTTCAGTGTCACAGGATCCTTCAGAAATCATTCTAATACAGGTGCATCTCAATAAATTACAATGTCGTGGAAAAGTTCATTTATTTCAGTAATTCAACTCAAATTGTGAAACTCGTGTATTAAATAAATTCAGTGCACACAGACTGAAGTAGTTTAAGTCTTTGGTTCTTTTAATTGTGATGATTTAGGCTATTGTGATGATCCTGTTTAACAAAAACCCACCAATTCACTATCTCAACAAATTAGAATACTTCATAAGACCAATAAAAAAAACATTTTTAGTGAATTGTTGGCCTTCTGGAAAGTATGTTCATTTACTGTATGCCTTGCTCTATATGTACTCAATACTTAGTAGGGGTTCCTTTTGCTTTAATTCAGCGTGGCATGGAGGTGATCAGTTTGTGGCACTGCTGAGGTGGTATGGAAGCCCAGGTTGCTTTGATAGAGGCCTTCAGGTCGTCTGCATTGTTGAGTCTGGTGTCTCTCATCTTCCTCTTGTCAATACCCCATAGATTCTCTATGGGGTTCAGGTCAGGCGAGTTTGCTGGCTAATCAAGCACAGTAACACCATGGTCATTGAACCAGCTTTTGGTACCTTCGGCAGTGTGGGCAGGTGCCAAGTACTGCTGGAAAATGAAATCAGCATCTTGTCAGCCGGTCAGCAGAAGGAAGCATGAAGTGCTCCAAAATGTCTTGGTAAACGGGTGCAGTGACGTTGGTTTTCAAAAAACCAGATTACATTGCACCCCAAATCATCACAGACTGTGGAAACTTAACACTGGACTTCATGCAACTTGGGCTATGAGCTTCTCCACCTTCATCCAGACTCTAGGACCTTGGTTTTCAAATGAAATACAAAACTTGCTCTCATCTGAAAAGAGGACTTTGGACCACTGGGCAACAATCCAGTTCTTCTTCTCCTTAGCCCAGGTAGACAGCCTCCTGATCCTTTGTCTGTGGTTCAGGAGTGGCTTAACAAGAGAATACGACAACTGTAGCCAAATTCCTTGACACGTCTGTGTGTGGTGGCTCTTGATGCCTTGACTGACACACTCAGTCCATTCCTTGTGAAGTTCACCCAAATTCTTGAATCGATTTTGCTTGACAATCCTCATAAGGCTGCGCTTCTCTCGGTTGGTTGTGCATCTTTTTCTTCCACACTTTTTCCTTCCACTCAACTTTCTGTTAACATGCTTGGATACAGCACTCTGTGAACAGCCAGCTTCTTCAGCTTCTTCCTCCTTGTGAAGGGTGTCAATGATTGTCTTCTGGACAACTGTCAGATCAGCAATCTTCCCCATGATTGTGTAGCCTAGTGAACCAAACTGAGAGACCATTTTGAAGGCTCAGGAAACCTTTGCAGGTGTTTTGAGTTGATTAGCTGATTGGCATGTCACATATTCTAATTTGTTGAGATAGTGAATTGGTGGGTTTTTGTTAAATGTGAGCCTAAATCATCACAATTAAAAGAACCAAGACTTAAACTACTTCAGTCTGTGTGCATTGAATTTATTTAATAAACTAGTTTCACAATTTGAGTTGAATTACTGAAATAAATGAACTTTTCCACGACATTGTAATTTATTGAGATGAACCTGTATAATTTGCTGCTCAAGAAATGTTTCTTATTATCTATTTTGTGGAAAATGTGATAAACCTTTTTCAGGATTTTCTGATGAATAGAAAGCTCAAAAGAATAGCATCCTGACTGGCTGGAAGTAGAAATCTTTTGTAACATTATAAATGTTTTTGCTGTCACTTTTGATTTAACTTAATTTAATTTGTCCTAGCTACAAAAAAAAGTATTAATTTATTTAAAAATCTTACTGACCACAAACATATTTTTTTCATCCAGTCCTTCCTCTGTGGACGGTAAAGGAGACTCTCAGAGAAATTCAATGGAAGACAGCTTCAGACTGGAGCAGAGACCCAACTCCATGACAGGGTGAGGAATGCTCAAACCTAGAGTCGTACAGTTTTGCATTTTGCTCACACTTTATTGGTCCAATTTTTGCTATTAACAAACCATTAACTACGACTTTTGCCTCTGTAAACTTCTATTTTGCTGCTTATTAATAGTTAGTAAGGTAGTTGTTAAGTTTAGGTATTGGGTTGGATTAGGGATGTGGAATATGGTCATGCAGAATATGTTCTTTATATGTTAATAATAGCCATGCTAATAAGCAACTAGTTCATAGTGAGAATTGGTCCCTATACTAAAGTTTTATCTGTATTTTTTGTGATATTTGAATTGCTTGACCTAGTGTTTGTCTTAACAGTTTGATCCCAGTTTATCCCGGTGAATCTGTGGCTCCCATTCGGACGGCAAAAGCAGAGCGTAGACATCAAGACCGATTACGCATGCAGAGCCCAGAGCTTGCTGTTGCCATGGACAAGGAGCTGTCGCCTGCCGAAAAACGAGCCCTGGAGGCAGAGAAGAGGGCCATGTGGAGAGCAGCCAGGTATGACGCCCACAGAGAATGATGTGTTACGTGAAATGTATCACATCAGGAGTGTTTCTCACTCCAGTCTTATCCTTTCCTCTGTAACGCTGATCTCTAAAGAGCTGTCCGCTTGTGATGCTTAAATCTCATCTTTCTCTCCAGGCTCTAAGTAAACGCTTTCCCAGTTTCTCATGTCTTTCCCTCAATGAATGAGGCTTTCAAAGACATTTTCACATTCTTTGGTTATACGAATCCATGAAATAGATAAATATTTTATGTTTACATTCACGTCTCATATTGTGGATTTGTCTTTGAAGGCTCTGAATTTCAATGTAGACCTTCCCTCCTTAATCTTTACTGTCCATTTCAGAGTGTTTTCTTTCATCTGTAGTATCTTTCCTCTCTTTCCTTTTCTATGTGTGTTACCATCTTCTATCCTCTCTACTTTCTTACTTGCTGCTCCCAAGGCCTTATGGTCTAGAGGAGGACGTAAGGCAGTATGAGCAAGACCTGGCTAAGCGGCTCTACCAGTCCCGTGTGAGGGCATCTCTAGGCAGCGCTGCAGCCCCTCCCACTTCCTGCTCCTCCTCTTCCTGTCAGCCCAGGTCTGCCCTTAACAGCCAGAAAGCATCATGGGGGCTTAGCTGTGATGCTTGACACCGCGTGGGGTGCTTGGTGCTTGTGGACATTTTATAGTGCATAGTGTGTAAAGGGTGACAAATTTTGTAGTGGCTTTTTCTGAACGATGAACATGTCCTACAAGAACCCACTACTGCTTCTGCACATGTGCTATTTTATTTATTTAGTTTGGTAGCACACTCCCTCTTTCTCTCTGCTCACTCATTTTTGCCACTCATCTGTGTACCAGTAAAGGTCTTGTACTGTCCAAATAACAAGTGTTTTTCTTTTGTTGGTATTCAAGTTGCTTGCAGTTGTTTTTATTAGAGGTGCACTGATACTAGTTATAGTCTATACCAAGACCTTCATTAAAAGGACTGATGCTGGTTACCTTCATTTGGAAGCCTGTTTTCACCACTGAATAAAAAATCAAAATGGTAATTGTGACTTTTTAACTCACTATTCTGACTTTTTGCTTGCAATTGAGTTTTATCTTGCAATTCTGATTTACTCAGATTTGCGAGGTATGAACTCCAATCTGAGTCCAGTTCTAAGGTGGAAAAAAGACTATGTTCTCAGAATTGCGAGTTTATATCTCACAATTCTGACTTAATAACTTGCAGTTGCTTGTTATAAAGTCAGAATTTCCACCACTGAATAAAAAAAGATAAGTGCAACATTTCTCACAATTCTGAATTTTCTTGCAATTGTGAGTTTACATCTTACAGTTCTGATTTTTTTTCTCAGAATTGTGTGATACAAACTCAGAATTCTGACTTTTTTCTCAGTATTGCGTAATATAAACTCACAGTTGTGAGAGAAAAATTTTGAGATATAAACTCACGATTCCAAGTAATGAAGTCACAAGTAATTGTAACATTTTTTTCTCAGAATTGCGACTTCATTACTCAGAATTGTGAGTTTATATGTCAGAATTATGAGGTTTTTTTAGGGATGCACCGATACCAATACTGGTATAAGGTATCGGGCCCGATACTGAGCTCCTGTACTCGTACTCGTTAAAATGCCCCGATACCAAACGCCGATACCACACAGCATGTGATAAGGGCCATATTCAGACAAAGAAATAGACAACAGAACAACAGACAGCAGAATGGAGTTGTTAGAGATTAAGGATGTCTACGAAGCAGATGTATGCAATGAATAATGTTAAACATTCAGTATTAATGCCTTTATTGCGGATGTGCGCGAGCTGAAAAGCAAGTGGATTGAGCGCGTGCCGGCGCAGATGCGCGAGCTTGTCGAGTGAATATCCCTTTCTCACAGACATCACTGGAAAGTTTGTAGTTCGGTCAGATGTGTCAAAAACAAGTAAGCAAAACAATGCACAAGTTACTTAACGGTAGGGAGAGAGAGAGAGCGCGCCCGCGCGCACTTCTGTTGTGTGAACTTTACTGATGTTCGCTCACATAACACGCATCATTTGGATTAAAACTAAATCATAAATATAAGACAATTTATAGGGGCATTCACTATAAACATAATTTATTTTCAACCTTAAGCATACATGACTTTCTGGCGAAAGTGAAACTAGCAGCCTGTGTGCAATGCGCTAGGCTGTACTTGTCCCTCTCCCCAGTACAAATACGTGCGCGTTACGCGTTTTGCTTGCTTCATGAGTGATTCTGCATTATATGAGTGGCTTTGGAATATAAATTGCAGCATGCTTCAGATGAAAAGAAAAACGTGACTTCTATTTCTGAAAATATCACAGTTAGGAGATTTAACTGTGGTTCCCTGCATTATTACAGCAAAATGCGTCATTACAGTACTAAGCCACTGCAATGGAGCAGCTCTAATGCTATTAAATGAAAGATGGTGTACCATAGAGCAAAAAAATAAACAGTGAAAGTAACAAAAACTTGTAAAATACATTTTAATGTGCATAATTAAGTGTGAAAATAACCAAATGATATACAGTCAAATAAAAAAAAAATTTCAGAGAACAAATATAAATTTTTGATATTTTTTACTAGGGGGTGCAGGACACTACAGTTCATTTATGTAAGTGAAGATAGCAAAATAAAGTAAACTGTGACATATCCAAAAATTGTTCAGACAGTGGACTACAAATAAAATTGATGCAAATTTGGAACCAAAAATTATTCAGACCTAGTCTGGGAAAAAAACTGAAGTTCAGGTTTGCATGAACCTGGTTGACAGCATGCCCAGGAGACTACAGGCTGTCATTAAGGCTAAGGGTTGCTCAACAAAGTATTGATAGTTGTGTAAATATTGTCATACTAACAGCTGTCTGAATAATTTTGGTTGATTGTAATCCATGACATACCTTTCTCTCAAAGTTATCTGATATTATCAGGCTGAATTTGTTCTGACACAGTTTAACTCTGAGTTCTTGTCATATTTTATTACCATAAACTATAGCGAATAAACTGTGATAATGTGAGAAATGTTGAAGGTGTCCGAATAAATTTTGGTTTGACAGTATCTATTTGATAAATGAAGTTAACCAATTGACATTATACATACTCTTTTGGTTTCTGTACCCAATATTTAAAAAAATTACAAATGCAATGAAAGTATCGGTACTCGGTATCGGCAAGTACCAAAAACAAAAGTATCGGTATCAGGCGAGTACTGGAAAAAGTGGTATCGTTGCATCCCTAGTTTTTTTTCTCGCAATTGCGAGTTTATATTGCGCAATATTGAAAAAAGTCAGAATTCTGAGTTTGTATCACACAATTCTGAGGAAAAAAAAGTCAGAACTGTGAGAAACGGGCTTCCATAACAAGCTATTAAACAGTGCAGCATGTTAAAACTTGACATTTTTCACATGTAGGCAGAGCGATATTCACTTTTAAGTGTGGGCATGATTTTCACACTGCAAGGTAAAAACGACCAATCACACAGCTTTTTTAGGTGATGTTTAGGTTGCACTAAATCTGAAATGATACCACAATAACAACACACTGGTTAAAAATTAGAGCTTCAATTTTGGAATGCTTGTGTCATTTTTGTATGCAGTATAAATCTATGAATGGACTGTGACTGTGAATGCACTATACTGAGACTAACTCTAATCTAAGAAAGTTTGGCAGAGCTAATGTTCTTGGCTTAAATGGATAGTTCATTATTTACTCACCCTGCACTAACACAGTCTTATAAACCTGCTGTCATCTACATCAAACCAATGACCAAGGTCAGGTTTTCATTAAGTAATTGATTTACATTTTGGTTTGTCTTTTTACAAAACCCTATTGTATGTCCTTGGAAAATACGTCATGAGTTGTATGGGATCATTCTGTGAAACTTTTGCATATTTTTTGTAAAAGCCGGTAACTAATCTCTGCCATTGTTTAGACAAGCACATTTTTTTGTGGTCTGAAAAAGAAAGTCATACAAAATTTGAATAATGCCCAACAAAGCAGATTCAGTCAATAATAGGTGACTTATCTCCTATAGTGCCTATGTAGTATTCTTTCCCCCTTGACCTTTCATGGTTGTTTTACAGCATGAAAGCTAATCGGTGCATCTCTAGTTTGTGTGATTCTCTCATAACTTTCACACATTTTTTGACAGCCTCCATCAAATTAACTCATTCTCCTGTATTAACCAATCAGTGTGCACAGCACCTCTGCTTCTCTTTCATCTCTCATCCTGTCTCTCTCCACGCACCGTTTGCATTTCTCCTTTCACTCTCTGTGTCTCACTGTATCTCACTGTCTTTCCAGGATGAAGTCTCTAGAGCAGGATGCTTTGAAGGCCCAGATGGTCATTGCAAAGTCTAAAGAGGGCAAGAAGCGTGGAACGTTGGATCAGCTGTCAGAGTCACCGTCCCCTGCGCCCACACCCTCTCCAACACCAATGGAAGGTGACGATCTCATTTACCTTTTTCAGTAAAACAATGCCAGAGTATACTCTTTAGTGTGTTACTGGGTCATTTTTAAGAGTCAGTTGTTAAATTTATTCATTGTTGTTTCCTAAACAGATATCAGTCCACGGGCAGTGACTTCACCAGGCAGACTGGTATGAGACAATTGGTTTTTCTTTTGTTTTTCATTTAGCACAAAGCAAACAGCACAACCAGTAATGTTGTTTTGGGAGACTAATTCACTTAGTAGGATGTCAAAGCATAAAGTCATTCTTTACTCTAACAGTCATGTCCATAGCATATAGAGCAACATCCATGAACTTTTCCTTTATCTCTTTTCTTTGTTGTCCTTTCTCCTCCTTTTCTTGTACGTTTACACATCTCTGCTTCTCACCCTCTGTCCTTCCCTTCATCCATCCTGCCATCTCTCTTTTGCAATATTGATCCCCCCCCCCACCCTTTCTTTCTCTCTCCTTCTCTCCACTGCTTATGCCTGTTTGCTGTCCTTTTAGTCCCTGTCAGAAAAGAAGTTTGACTACCGACAATTTGCTGCCATTCCTTCTTCCAAACCCGTTTACGACATTCAGGTATTGCCTGCATGCAAAGCGTCGAGGAGTCCAGCCTGCCCGAACCCTTTGAGCCACTCCTGTCCTCCTGGCTTTCCCTGCTCCCCTGCTCCTTCTCTCCCTGGCCCTTCTGATAACTAGTTCAAAACTGTTAACTATTAGGGCCCTGTACTCGCCAGCGTGAGCAGCATGGTCATTCGTGTTACTGCAGCTTTAAGCATCATTCTGGATCATAGTTGTCAGCGATTTGGGTTTAGTTTTCGGCTCTGAGGATCATTTCCACAGCTTAACACACATCCTGTTCTTAATCTACTTACATTGTCAATACCATGTGCTTCTCTTCTGGGTATGCGGATGTAGCGTAGAGGTGGGGTTTACAGTTTGGTCCATGGGCTTTGCGTTGATCCAGAACGTGGGGTAACATACTAATGCACTTAAACACTCAAAAGGAAAACATCTTTGCATTGTCCTCTCCCTCCCTCCGCTCTGTGTACAGCCTCATGCACTCACCCTCAGACAGCAGCTAATAACACACATTCAGCCAAACCGGTCTGATTCCTACAGCATGTCTGAAGGCCATTCTTTTGATTATAAATTGAGTAAAAGAGCTGAATGTGGCTGTTCCATGTGGTGTCACTGGGAGAGACAGCTCTACTGGGGATGCAGGGGGTCATGAGAACAAAGGAACGTTGTGTTTCTTGGTCTTGGTGTTTTGTGGTTGTGTTTCTGGATCTTTGTATGAAGGGAAATTGGGCATGTGGGGTGAAGTCATTTTTATAATTGTTACTGTTCCAAAAACTCTTCCTCTGATAACAGACCAAAAGACCACCAAATCTGTGAGACTGACATAATCCTAAATTGGCTTCGAATGAATGAAAGTTTTGGTGTGACGATTCAATGAAAGCATTTGACAATCAAATTTGTTTAATCTGGATGATTTCCATGACAATAATAAGCAAATTTTTCTTTGAAAGGTATAATTAATGCACTGGTTTGCCAAGCAGAACTTTTTTCAAATTTTATTGACTTTGAGTCTGTTGAGAATGTTTTTAAGACCTGCATTATTTACATGATAAATTAAGCTGGAATAGTATGTCTTTAGGCTACACTGACAGTGTCGTGTATGGAGTTGATATTTACTAACAGCTGAGACTCTCACATTGTCCTGTTCAGACAGAAATGGGTCTAATAATGTCTGTATTATCAGGTAACAGAAGTCAGTCCTCTTCTCTAACTCATGGCAGCCTTGAATATATATAATTTTTTTTTTTTTTTTTTCATTTTTATTCTCAAGCATTTGTCCTCTCAGATATGCAGCCAAAACTTTAACTCAACTGGAATTTTGTGTTTCTCTCACAATAGCCACATAATACTATACTATTATTGTGTCAGAAATTTTCAATGTTACAGCTAGTTATTGACCGCCGTTTTTTTTGTTGTTTTTTTTTTCATAAAAGTGCATAAAACATGTAATTCCATTTTAGTAGTAATAACATCATTACGCAAGCTTATATTACAAACATACACTATTTAAAAGTTTGGGGTTAGTAAGGTTTTTAAAGGAAATTAAGACTTTTATTCAGCAAGGAAACATTAAAATGATCAAAAGTGACTTCTACGTTCTATTTCAAATAAATACTGTTTCTTTTTAACTTTCTGTTCATCTTAATTTAAATTGAAATGTTTCTTGAGCACCAAAACAGCATATTAGAATGATTTCTGAAGGGTCATGTGACACTGAAGACGATGATGAAGTAATGATGCTGAAAATTCAGGTGGACCATCACAGGAATAAATTACATTTTAAAAGAAATTAAAACAGAAAACAGGCTTTTTAAACTGTAATAATATTTAACAGTGTAGTTTTAATGTTTATTTCAAAAACATCAAAAAACTTTCCCATTTAAAAATCGCCTTTAAAGCCTAGACATGTTTGATTTGTTGGATTATGTTAGAAGCAGGTTATTTAAAATGCATGCTAGTCAGTCTTAATTTACTGCACACTGTATTTAAGCAAAGCATTGTACAGGAAGCCAGGTGAATCCTTATGTTATTTGGTGGCCTTTTGAGATTGTCATGATTTGACTCTGTGATGTGAGTGTTTATGTTGTGTCATGTGACTTAATGTGTGAAGAAGCACCTTCACCCTGACTGGGATTATTTAATACAGCTCTCGGGGGGTTTTCAAGGGATTTTTGAGCCTTTGAAAAAGGAAGAAATGAAAAAGAACTTGTTGGCAACATGTTTTTGGTGGGGGTGAAGGTTTGTACAGCATGCCTGTGTTGTGTTTGGAAGGACTGTTGTGTGAAGTTTTAAGTGAAAAGCAGAGGTTGGTATGTTATACATTTTCTTCCAGTTCTTAAAATTATCAGGTGAAGAGATGGAAAAGGTCATGTTGTGGGTGGTTATTGGGACATTATCAGCATTTTTAGGCCAATCCTATAACACCACACCCCTGGCTCTCTAACAGAGGAACATTTTGCAGGGGTTATGGACCTGAAACAGGAATCTGAGGCATTTTAATCTAGATGTCCCTCAGTAAGTCTGTCAGCAGCAGCGGTGTGCGTCTCTGGACTATTTTAAACTTTTTGAAGCAGCTGCTGCCCTACAAAGTGCTTTCTGGTCTGGTGAAGAGGCGTCTTCCAGAACAGCTCTATGATTCAGATATCAAGAACCTGTTGATCCAAACCACCTCTGTGCCATTCAAAGGACAATCTTGTCATCTACATTTGTCTTTTAGATTGAACGAGAAATTGTTTATACCCAGCATTTTTGCAATTCAGCCAAAAAGAGCTATTCTTGGGAGACACCTAAAGGTTTCAGTTTTTCAGTTGTCTATTCTGGCGTAAAGAAACGGAAAGATAAGTTGTTGAGTTCTTACTGAACTTTGTTTCCTGCTCTCATGCTCTGTCTCTCTCTTGCAGTCTCCTGGTGCAGGTGATGACGTGCGCTTCATGGATGATGTCTCCAATAACCCCGGTAAGATCCTCCTCACGTGTGGGTCATGTGTGTCAGTGCTGTAGTCTACAGGGTGTCTTTATGTGCTGTGTTCACTAGTACTTGTTATCACAGTTATTGTCCTCTTGACACAGGCGACTTCCTTGGATAAGTGCTCTTCTAATTTTGGTAGGAGATCTGTGTGTTTGTGTGTGCATATGCATTGGTTTTTGATAAGCCTGCTGTACTGCACTTGTTTTATGGGCCAAAACTTATCATCTACAGGTTCAGATGAGCAGTGGGTTTCTCTGTGCTTTCATTCTTCAACTTGTTTTTAGAGAATCAAGGTTACTTGATTAAGAGTTCCACCAATTTTTCAAAATAGGCGTGTTCTCTAACGTCTGGCAAACACTTTTACACATCCTGACGACATGAACTGCCTGTCAATTCTAGCAGTCTGAATGTGAAGCCACATGCTGCAGTTTGCCACAACATTACCATAAGTGTTATAATCAACCTGGTCTCATGGCGAAAACGTTACCTCTGGGAACTTTTTCGAAAGATGCAAAATACGTACCGCCATGTACGTTTCTTGACATTTTCAGTGTGCAATGTTCACTGAGTGGCGCTAAAAGAGTGTTTTTGTTTTTCCCCCCTGAACAGATGAGCGTACATATGGTATGTTTTATGTGACCGCAGTTCTGACTTGAAATGTCCGTTTAGTGGCGCTATAAGTCTAATGCTCCGTGACGTTTTAAAATAACGTACCATTTGCACTACACCTAAACCTACCTGATAGTATTAACAAAAGCGAATGTGACATAAAAATGCAGTCGTAAGCATGCCGTTTTAGCTTGTTTTTCGATCTCTCATCTTTCAGCTCTTTCATCATGAGTCATGTTTTTGACGGGATTCGTATCCAAGGATTCCACATCTGGAGTCCAATTCCATGCGGGCTGAGCTATCGAGCAAGCTTGTTACGTCCGGAAAGCGAAACATATGGATCTGTAATTGTAACTGTGTACGAAAACGATTACAAGTGCTCGCTGTTTTACCACCTCTAGTGTTCATTTCTTTTGGAAACTGCAGTGATATGTACTTATTGGTACGTATTTCGCATCTTGGGAAATGTTCCCACAGGTACATTTTCATCATGAGATCAGGTAGGTTATAATGGATGAAAATTTAAACAGCTACTCTTGTGATTGGCATAGTGTGTAACAGCATTGGCAGGCACAATAGGTAACTAGGATGCATTGATATTAAAATTCTGTCTCATGATTGTAAGCTGATCATTATTTTTATTTTATGCCCGATAACAGTGGTCAGTATTCAAATTCTGTACTACTCTGTCTGAATAAATTAAAAGTAAAACCCTAAAAACTAAAATCAATCATTTAAAATGTAATGTAAATTTACAGCAAGAAGATTTGTATGAGATTTCAATAGTTTGAGTGCTAAAGATTACATTTCTGTTTCAGGCAAAGGTGCTTTTAATGTAAAAACTGGGGAAATATACTCATCTAATATTGACAGATATGTCAGGGATATTGTGTGTCTTGCTGGTTATTACAAAATAATTTTGGAAGGTGTTTATTTTGTTTTTGTCAACCAGCTGGATGTACATTTATCCCACTTATTACATAGCTGCTTGCCACATGAGTAAATAATTGGACACAAAATATTGATTTGTTGAAATTTTAAACAAGATGAACATTTAAGTGATTATGTACAGTCATACTACTTACTAGATGGCTTTTTTACCAAATAATGTGAACAATAAATACTGATTTGAGATGAAACAGATTTTTTTATATTTATATATATATATATATATATATATATATATATAATATATTATCAATCCTTTATAGTGAGCAAAACATTCTGGCAACTATGTTGTTAGTGATGACGGTTATTATCAGTAAATATCAGACCTCGCAATGTCGAGACTGACAAATCAGAATCAAGTATTCGAGAAAGCCGTGTAGTAAGATACATTTCTTTCAAAATCTTTAATATTAGCCAATAACTGATATGGTACCAATATACTGTGCATCCCTATTGTGTATAATGACACAAATTTAACGTCCAACAAAATGCTGTCTCTCTGCTGTGCTGGTAGTAAAAATACTAACATGTCATTTTTGTAGCTTGCATGTTTTTTATTTTGAAAAATTGGTGAACCTTTTGTTTGTATGTCTAACTGGAGATCTGTCACTGCAACTTCTATTAAAATAGGGATTGATCTCATAATCCAGAAGGCATTGCTGTACAGTGCAAATATATTTTTACCTGTGTGCTTCTAATCTCAGTAACAGTGTACACGAAAGGTGCCCAAGTATGGTCAGTGCTCTGCAGGGGTTTTCTGCATGGTGTGCAGCTCTGCCTTTCAGCTTATGCACCGAATGGCTCTCCTGAATCACTGCTTTGCGGGAGTTTGTGGGTTTTAAACTGAAATGAACATGCATTTAAAGACAAGGGGATGGAAGCATATATAAAAGCAGGGCATTCTCATTTATAAAAGCTGTCACTTGTCAGTTAGGAGACTGCAAATTGCTAATTTTCAGTGGATGAAGGGATGCTTTACATGTGCAGTGTCAAAGACAGCAGCTCCTCTTACAGAGCAATATTTAATACATTTGTTGTCTCTCTCCTTTCAGTGTCTATTGTAGATCCAGAAGTTCCTGTGGCCACCACATCCGCTCTAGAGGAGATGGCTCTCTACAGTAACAAGCGCAAACTACGACAGGGCCGCCGCAGCCTGGAAGCTCCTGTGCCCACATAACCGTACACTCTCACACTAATGCATCTGAACTGTGAAGATAAAACACATAGTGATCATCTAATGCTAAGAGATGCCATAGAATGCTCTGAAATACACATTGTACACAGATATTAAACCACTCTTATTTCAGTGCCGACAACACAGGTTGGGAGGCGAGTCTTCCAAACACTGGTCTTGCCTTTTCCGTTGAAAAGGGTTGCTCAGATTTTACTAGGAGAGGTCCAGAGGATGGCTGATTGATTGATTGATTGATTGATTGATTGATTGACCCATTTTACCCAGTTTTTCTGTCTATCAGCAGAGTTATTTTAAGAGATGCTGTGGGTTTCTTTCTGAACACTTTGAAAACCTCCTCTAGAAAATGTGGAAAGGCAGAAAAGGAGCTATTTAAATGTAACCGTGTGCTTGTTTTGGGAGAGTCAGTTTGCAGACAACATACTGCTACCTTCACTGCCCCATGTAAGCCAGACTTTCACTTTTGTTGCTTTAATTCACAATCAGAAAAAAGTTTTTATTCCTTTTAAATGTAATTTATTAATGTAATATACTGTTTTTAATCTATGGGATTCCAATACAACAGAGGAACAAATTGAGGCTTTTTGACATATGTATAAGCTGATTACTTGTGATTTTGTGACTAATTTTGATTTTTGGTTTTGGGATAAATTTTCTTGCATGTGACATTTTAAAATTGAAAATGAGGCCTTGGCGTAGAGCTTTGTTTCCATTTTATATCCATATCAGTTCTGAAACAGATTTTCTTTTTTAAGGTGATGCAAATGAATGTAATATTTTTGAAAGGTTGCATCTGACCTTATTTAAAGATCTGTTATAAACCTTTTGGTAATATGTATGTTCATATCATAAAGACTGACCTACTGTATTGAGTAGTGTCATTCTAAACCTTTTAATTGATCTCTAGTCTTCCTTTACTGGACTAGGAGAGTAAAATGAAGTGGATAATGGTTTCACAAGATTTTTGTTTCTTTGGTGGTCCTCTTCCTCAAGGACACTAAAATGCATACTCTGTTTTTATTTCTTCTTGTTCTGGGCCATGTATGCATTGAATCATTCCCTTTGCTACACAGAGTGACCAGAACGCTCTTTAACAACCCATCATTCGCCAGACCTCACTTTTCCTCTCCATAAACATATGGTACCATTTTGGGAGTGGGAGGCTGAAAATCGAATCATCTGAGAACATTTGGTCTCTATTAACATCTACGAATCTTGCTCATATCTTTTCTTTCTCTTATTCTGACAGGTGTGTGAAGGTAGTAGATGTTTTCTAATCTACATTTTAAATAGTTGAACTTTTAAAGCCACTGAAAAGCTCATTGTGTGAATAATGTATAAATGCTAAAAAAATAAGAAGCAGCAAAAATCAGAGTTGAATCTGAGCCTTTCTGCCCCAAGACCAAACTAAAGTCTGAAGGGTATACCAGGGTCTTGACTGACTGATCCCTGTCTTTGTATATTGGCTTATTGCAATTTTGCAATTTTACTGTCAATCCTGTGTGAGGACTAATATGATAGACTTTTATTATTCCTTCAAATAAACAGTTTTATTTCATTGTTCTCAAATCAGTTGTTCACCACCCTAGCTGCCATCAACACTGTGTCCCGATGAACCTGTCAAACATATGACTTTTTTTTTTTTTTTAATTTACTAATCTTAGCTTTTGTGTTGCTCTCATCGACTGAAATTCAGTTTTGGTTAATAACAGTTTGGGATTGCTCATCATTGTATTTTTTAAAAATTGTAGTTTGAGAAAAAAGAAGTTGGTTTTCTGTAACCAATGGGATAATGGGATTCACTACATTTTTACTTTTTCAAAGCAAGAGTTTGATCTCTCATTGTTTTCTTGTCTTGGTTTCTTGTTGGGGAGGATTTTTTTGTTTTGTGTTGTTTTTTTGCTAAAGGGGAGGGTGGGACTAAAGGTCTGGGGCTAGAGCTCATTCAGGACTGTAACTAGTGAATTTGTACAACCAAAGAAGTCTATTTTGTGGTTCAGGAATAATAAAGTTTACTTTTCATTTAACAACCTGATGTACTGAGGTTGTTTTTGCCTCTGATTAGAGCAAACTATGGCTTTCTCGAAGTGGAAAATATATTGTAAAGTGTAAACAGACATTTAAAAACATTTCTATCAAAGAACTAACAATAATAATGTGCAGTTAAAAATACACAGTGTATTTAAGTTATTTTCACAAACTGAAAAATTATCCAAACATTTTTTATAGATGGATTGTCTTTGTGTTTTAACAATATTGATTACAAGTTTAAGGACAGATTAGCACATGATACAGCACAAGCAAATTTCAGATAGCAGATGTTTACATATGTCCTACTGATTTCACACGTTCATGGAAATGTGCTTCAGGAGGTGTCAATACAGAGGCCTTCATCAGATGACTGAGAGAATAGGGAGTTTTGTTTTACTCCTGCTGCCCCTCACAGAATCTGGACTTTGAGACACCTGTCTGCTTCCCCTCTGTAAACAAAATACATCTTCATTATATAGTTAAAAACATTTAGCATTGCATTCAGCATCATTTGAGTGCTGAATAATGAAAGCTAGTATCGGATGTGTATAAATGTCTTACCCTCTTTAGAGTCCTGTTATAGGCATTGTAAAATGACACCGTACTGTCTGCATGCAGCTTGTGATGAGGACTATCGCTTTGCTCTTCATCATCTGCCATCTGTCCAGTAATACAACATCTGACACAATAACACTGAAACAAAACTCTCATGTTGTCAAACCTTGAATAGCCTCTGCTCATTGCATCTTTTCCAACAAACATGTCAAACTTTTTCTGAGATGTTCTAAGTGGTAAAGTGCAGAAAAAGATCTCCACACTTTGGCATTAAAATCTGGAAGCCCGTTTCCGCCACTGAATAAAAAATAAAAAAGGTAATTGTGAAACTTTCTTACAATTCTGACTTTTTTTCAAATAATTGCGAGAGAAACTCGCAATTGCAAGTTGTAAAGTCCAGTTCTGAGGAGAAACAAAGACTATGTTCTCAGAATTGCGAGTTTATATCAGGCAATTCTGAGAAAGAAAAAAAGGCAGAATTGCAAGATGTAAAGTCGCAATTGACCGTTCGCAAACCCCGCCCACCCTTAGTTACTGTTGCCATGACCGACAAACAATGCCGCTCTCACACTACACATCATGTTCTCATGCAGTGAAAAATACATCGCAGAGCAAAGAGAAAACTGACAACACACCGACAGAGAAGACAGAGCAGGTTACTTCTGATATGAAACAAAGTCTCAGGACCCTCAGCTTTTAAACTATGTCATTTTTAAAGAAATTCAAAAAATAAATACCGTTTTGTGGCTCTTCATTGTGTTGTGACAGATCACTGTATTGCCTCAGTTCAAACACGTGAACTGATAGTCTTTTCATATTTACTTAAAGCACGAAATGAACATGAATAAACATCAGAAAGTAATTTATTTCAACCGCGTTACACACCATTTATCACGTTTAGTCCACTTTAATTAATCTATTCTCATGTCTGATTTGTGGTTAAGGCTGGAAGGGATACAGCTGCAGCTACTGGGCAAGTGCATTTACATATTTTCCGAGCCGACAATATAACGTGAAACCTATGAAAATGGTTTTAAAAAGCACATAACGCCATAGTTTCATCACTTTACAGTGTTGCAGTGACCGTCTTTTTGTAGTAAAAGACCTGTCATGGTTTAATGAGCGGGAAGATGACATGAAGCGACGATCGCGCATGTGCATATACAGCTCCCGATCGGGGCGAAGTTCACGGGATTTTGTCCACAGAATGATAAGAGCACACGTTTTTAACATATTATTTTATTATTTAACACTCAGTATTTAACTTAAGCGCTGCAAGCAATCAGTACAACTGGGACATGACAGGTTTTCTGATAAAGCCAAACCACTTTAAAGGAATACCTTAGCTTATTACCGTTACCGTGGCAACCAACAACAGCACATCTTAACCCTCCGCACATATTTATATTTAGTTATATTGAAAAAGTTTCAATTCAGTCGATCTTTTTTACCCCGTTTTAACATGTATTTCTATGGAGACAGGCCGTAGCTGTCGGGCAAGATGGCGGATAGCAGCGGCGGCACATAATCTCTGCGTTCTGATTGGTCAGATCGCCTGTCAATCAAGCTCTTTGCGAACGGTCAATTACCTTTATTTATTTTTTTATTCAGTGGCAGAAACTGGCTTCCATAAAAATCGGTTACAAAACTGATTACAAGAATTATTAGGAAGCATTCACTCAGTTTTTAGGAAATATAATAGGTTTTTTATGTAATCATTAAAAAAAGGAGTTCAAATGCAATTTAAAACAGAATTTTCAGTGTCACATGGTCATTCAGAAATCCTAATATGCTAAGATACATTCTTATCAAACATGAGCCCCTGTGGGGTTGTTACTGACCAGAGTTAAAGCTTTGTCCGCAGGTATGTGACCCGGTCGAACTGGTCCTTTCTCTAAGACTGACAACACTTCATCCGGAAACAGAAAAGACTCATTGTACCAGCTCTCAAACTCTGGCAAACACAAAACAAAAGCATATTAATGGCATTAGAAAAAGATGAGTTTACAGTGAGGTGCAGTATACAACTATAAATATATTTGTGTAGATCAGGTAAGTAATTGTTTTTGTTACACAAAATGTTGACAGTTACTGTATGTATTACAACTGTACTTACCTCAATCGGTGAAGTTATTTAATTTCTCATCAAAAACTGAGAAGCCTGAGAACTGTGGAGAGATTATAACAGTATGCTGTGTGGAGAACCAGAGGAACTCACCCGTTAGCAGCCGTGTGCGGCACTGATTCACCAGGTGCTGACAGTAGCTGACTTCTGTCTTTGTGCTTCTGAAGTCTTCGTAGACTTGTCTATAGCGGTTCTTCAGCTCTTTCAGCTGCATCACTAGAGACAGCTCAGCCTCCTCCAGCACAGGCTCCCCCTCCGCACTCACAAACTGACCTATGAAACCAACAGCCTTCAGTTTCATGTGATAACTACATCTTTCAGAAAGGAATTTGTCCATTCCTACACTTCCCTACTGTAGGCAAATCAATATAGATTCGCATACATCAAGTAATGCTCACCCTGGCCTTGTTTTCGCTCTCTGAATTGTCGCAGTTCAAACGTAACGTAGTCAAGATCCCGTTTAGTGACATTAATGACATCTTTGAGTATGCGTAATTGGGTCGTACGCTCCGACAGCACAGCCTTGTTCTCCTTTAGTATGCGGTTGATCTCACGTCCTCGTTCTGCCTTGAAATCCTCAAATGCCACATCGTTGGGTGGAGGACATCTGAGACATCAAATTCATTAAATTTGACATTTAATTTCGCAGAATTTTATTTTAGCAGCTGCAGTACTTGGTACTGGTCAGCAGAGGTCGCCTCAAGCTCACCGGCTCTGCTAGTGTGAAGAAGAACTTACTCAGTTCTTTGTTGTTCTTCTGGAGCTTGTTGTTGGGGTTCGTGTGTGGTCATGTCAGATTCACTCATCTTTAGAGGCTGTTCGGCTTGCACAGTTGTATTTTCCACTGGCTCTTGATTCACTGCTCCTTCCTTTCTGCTCAAGATAAGATTTGAAGTACTGAATTTACAGCCTGGTGATCTATTTTCAAAATTTGGTTAGTTTCTCTTTACTCCAAATGCTCCTAGTTTATGGTGAGATGGACGCAGGAATTGTTTGATGACCATGGTGTACTATCATGGCCTTTTACTAAGTGGAAATTATTTTTAGAATGACAGTTTTATACATTTAAATTTCTCAAATATAATGACTGTCATGCAGTGGTGGACTGGCCATCTGGAGCACCGAGAGTTTTACATTTACATTTACAATGTGGGCCGGCCCTTTGCGTAATATAAAAAATGGATTGTAGTAAATGTACGTATATCCTTCCATCGGCCCAGACGAATGGCCCGGGCCGCGCGGCCCACTTCATTCAAAAATTGTAATTAATTTAGCGTGCTCCGGCTCAGTGCAGCGGCTCAAAAGCGCTCGTCAATGTCAAAATGTTTGAAATAGCCAATCAAAGTGTAGAAGGCGGGATTTACCGTTCACAGACGCTGCACTGCGCGCGACTTGAATGCGAGCTGAGGTAAGATGTAAGCAGCTGAACATGACGAGACAATTCAGCAATATTTGCCAACCGTTTAGTTAAACGG
>JAFVLL020040408.1:92815-108628 GCA_021397915.2 Tor tambroides
GGCCTTCGCAGCTGTGCCACACTCCCTGGCCGTACTGGAACCCCCACAGGTAGGACAAATGCTCCTCAAGGTTGTGAGCATGTCGTGGTTCCCCCGTCATCCAGTGCTTGGTCTTCCCTTTGGACATTTTGTTCCTTTGGGAGCTTGTTTGCTGTCGTTGTGCATGAGTCACTCATGGTGGTGTCGAATCCTGGAGTTCATCTGACAGGGACACTGATGTGCGTCATTCATCTGTCACTTGGTTGTTTGATGTTGGTTTTGATATTTGACTCCTTGCTGCGTGTAAAGTGTTTCCTCTCGTCTGACTCAAGTCTTGGGTCTGAGGTTTGTTTGTATAAAGTGTCTTGACTGAATCATCTTTCCTTTTCACTCTCATTTGTTAGGATCTTTACTCTCCGCGGAACAATGTCAGTCCAAAGCAACCGTCACCAGAGGTATGTCTTCATTTGTAATCTGTATCATTTTTAAAGTGATATTTTAAAGCTGGAATACACTATACAACTTCTTCCCAGATTTTTTTGCTCCAGTTTTCGATTTGGACCAGTCGTCGCCAGTTGCAAACAGTCAGTCAGAGGTTATAGATTTCACAGAAAACAGTATAGTGTACAATGGCTGCAGACTCCAATTTTTAAACCAAGCTAGTCGATTTGGTCAGTCAAACTTTTAAATATATTTTAGCATTTCTGTAGTTAACGTACAAATTCACACTCTGTGTACCATTTAAGCATGTGATGTTGTCATGGCAACCAGATACATTGCACACAAATTACTTGTGAAGACATCACTGTCTATTTTTGCTGCGCTAGCAATTAACATGCCGAATATAATGCGCTATAAACATGTTTGCCAACAGGATCGCAAAGTAGACTAAGCCAGTCAACGAGTGAATTACCCACTGCTTTAAAACAGATGTCTGTTGGACATGATTCAAGTTTAACATACAAAAGCAGCCACACAAACATATTTAGTAATGTTAAAGGGATAGTTCACCCAAAAATGAAAATTCTGTCATTAATTACTCACCCTCATGTCGTTCCAAGCCCATAAGATCTTCAGAACACAAAGCAAGATATTTTTGATAAACTCTGAGAGCTCTCTGACCCTCCGTAGACAGCAATGGAACTGTAATGTTCCCAGATCCAGAAACGTAGCAAGGACATCGGTAAAATAGTAGTAAAATGAAGAATAAATTATATTGTTGTTGTTTTCTTTGCACAGAAAAAGTATTCTCGTAGCTTCGTAAAATTACATTTGAACCACTGATGTAACATGGACTATTTTACCGATGTCCTTACTACATAATAATGACTGTTAAAATAACTACATTATGTGCATATTTAGTTTTGAGTTGAAAACTATAACAAATATTTAATAAAATCTCCACCCATGGTTTTTATCCATCATTCATCTCCTAGCAAAAATCACATTTAGTGTTCACTATAACCAAGTCGACAAGTGTATGATACATATTGTGTTCAGAATTTAAGAAGTTGTGTAGTGTATTCCAACCTTTTCTCTACATGATGATGACTTTTGTATGAGCCTGACCCATAACCCTTGTTTGGTGCATACTGTCGCACCACAACTCAATACGCAATATTGTCTGCAAGTGTGGTGTTGATATGCTGTACATGATGGGTATTTCAGCCTGAGCTGAGTAATGAGGTGTTTATGGATGAGGCTGATGGTGAGGGCAGTGGTCCTCTCAGGCCTCGTCCCTCCCTCTCATCTGACCGCCGCGAGTACAGGAGCCTGGCAGCCGTGCCACACATGTCTCGCCCCGCAGTGGCGTCGAAGGTACCCAGCTAATCTCCAGCAGAACCACTCTCGCACTTTAGATTCATCTAAACCTGAGTGGTGGTGGTGGTGCAGGTGTATGTGTCGCTTCAAACCGCAACGAAGAAACGTGATAAATTGTGTCCGCAATGTCAAGAAAGCCCGATCGTCTGGCAGCATGGGTTCTGATAAAATATGGGAACGTGATCAGTCGGTGTTCTGAATCAAAGCAATTATTATTGGTGAGAAGAGGCTTCAGGAGGGCAATAATTTGGAAGTCTTTTTGCAGTGGCAGCACATTATGCAATCATCATCATGGTGGTGGATCGGCAAAGTTTTGGTATCTTTGTGCAAATAATTAATCATTGTCTGAATTTCAGAATTAACGGGACTTGCTCTTGCATGTCAGTGCATGTAAATTTTGGTTGCTTGTAGTCTTCTTTGCAATTGGTCTGAAAGCTGAATCCTCGCTCTCTCCCAGACCCCCTCCTCTTTTGGCAGAGACAGCCCAGAGCAGCGCTCCTTCAGAGACAGGCAGAAATATTTTGAGATTGATGTGAAGCAGCAGACACCAGACAAACCCAAACCTCGCATCTCACTTGTAGGAGAAGATGACTTGAAGAAAATGAAAGAGGAAGAAGGTTTGTGTCTGTTTAGTTGTCGAATGTTGATGTTAAGCTACAGTAACTTGAGTTCATTGTTGAATCATGCTAAATAGTTTGTCAATGACTTTCCTCAGCAAAGCGAATTGAACAGAGGGCACGAGAGTATATGCTGGATGAAGATGAGGAGGATGAGGAGGAAGATCTGGCGAAGCAGGTGGCAGATATGAAGGCTCACGGAAAGGTTATCCTTGATGGTGTGGAGTACAAGGTGGAGAACTTGGGAGGCCACAGTTCCCCGTCTCTGAGGCAGTGTGCCACACCACCCAGCCACTGTGGCAGCTCAGGGTGAGCTACACGTTTGCTCAGTTGTTTGCTAGTATTTCAAAGTTGCAAAGTTGTTTTCATATGGTAGTGGGGTTTTTTGTTTGTTTGCTTGCTTGCGTTTTATCGTTTTGATTGCAAACACACTCTGAACATCTAGAACTCCAATTCTGATATCTTTGATTATTAAAATAATTACATGCAAATATAGACTACCATTTAAAAGATTGGGGTCGGAACAATTTGTTTTTCAAAATAATTATCAAAAAAAAACTAGATATTTATTTGGTTAAAAATATAGTAAAACAATAATATTATACAATATTACAATTTTAAAACTGTTTTTAATTTTAATGCATTTTAAAATGCTTTTTATTTTCCTGTGACATGAATTTTAAGCAGCCATTGCTTCAGTGTCACATGATCCTTCAGAAATCATTCTAATATGATCTGCTGTTCAAGAAACATTTCTTATTAGCAATTTTGAAAACAGTTGTGCTGCATAATATTTTGTGGAAAATGTGATCCACCTTTTTCGGGATTCTCTGATGAATAGAAAGTTCAAAAGAGTAGCATTTATTTGAAAAAGAAATCTTTTGTAACATTATCACTTATGCTATCACTTTTGATCTCATTTGTCCCAGCTAAAAAAATATATATATTAAAAAAAAAAAAAAAAAATCTTACTGACTGCAAACATTTGAAAGGTGCATCAAAACGTTTAATTGTAATAAAATAGTAAAAAGTATTTATTTAGCTTTTTTTTTTAATCCAGTCCTTCCTCCGTGGACGGTAAAGGAGACTCTCAGCGGAATTCAATGGAAGACAGCTTCAGACTGGAGCAGAGACCCAACTCCATGACAGGGTGAGGAACGCTGAAACCTAAAGCTGTACAGTTTTGCATTTTTTGGGATATTTGAATTGCTTAACCCAGTGTTTGTCTTAACAGTTTGATCCCAGTTTATCCCGGTGAATCTGTGGCTCCCATTCGGACGGCCAAAGCAGAGCGTAGGCATCAAGACCGATTACGCATGCAGAGCCCAGAGCTGACTGTCGCCATGGACAAAGAGCTATCCCCTGCTGAAAAACGAGCCCTGGAGGCAGAGAAGAGGGCCATGTGGAGAGCAGCCAGGTATGACGGCCACACAGAATAATGTGTTTCGTGAAATACATCACATCAGGAGCGCTTTTCCCTCCAGTATCATCCTTTCCTCTGTAACGCTGATCTCTAAAGAGCTGTCCGATTGCGTTACTTAAATTTCATCTTCCCCTTGATGAACGAGGCTTTCGAAGCCATTTCCACGTTCTTTGGATATAGGAATCCATGGAATAGATATATATTTTATGTTTACATGCACGTCATATTGTGGATTTGTCTTTGAAGGCCCCGTGTTTCAATGTAGACCTTCCCTTCTTAATCTTTACTGTCCTTTTCAGAGTGTTTTCTTTCATCTGTAGTCTCTTTCCTCTCTTTCCTTTTCTTTGTGTGTTACCATCTTCTATCCTCTCTACTTTCTTACTTGCTGCTCCCAAGACCTTATGGTCTAGAGGAGGACGTAAGGCAGTATGAGCAAGACCTGGCTAAGCGGCTCTACCAGTCCCGTGTGAGGGCCTCTCTAGGCAGCGCTGCAGCCCCTCCCACTTCCTGCTCCTCCTCTTCCTGTCAGCCCAGGTCTGCCCTTAACAGCCAGAAAGCATCATGTGGGCTTAGCTGTGATGCTTGACACCGCTTGGGGTGCTTGGTGCTTGTGGACATTTTATAGTGCATAGTGTGTAAAGGGTGAACAATATTTGTAGTGGCTTTTTCTAAACGTTGATCGTGTCCTACAAGAACCCACTACTGCTTCTGCATGTGTGCTATTTTATTTATTTAGTTTGGTAGCACACTCCCTCTTTCTCTCTGGTCACTCACTTTTGCTTCCCATCTGTGTAAAAGTAAAGGGTCTTGTATTGTCCTAATTACATGTTTTTCTTTTGTCGTTATTCAAGTTGCTTGCAGTTGTTTTACTAGAGGTGCACTGATAGTAGTTACAGTCTTTAACAAGACCTTCATTAAAAGCACTGATGCTGGTTACCTTCATATAGAAGCTATGGAACTCATTTCCACCAGTGAATAAAAAATAAAATGTAATTGCGACTTTTAATCTCAAAATTCTGATTTTTTTCTCGCAATTGTGAGTTTACATCTTGCAATTCTGACTTGCATGATATAAACTCACTAACAGTAGTTGCGAGTTTAAAAAAAATCAGATTTACAAGATATAAACTCACAATTGTGAAAAAATAAGTCCAGTTCTGAGGGAGAAAAAGACTGTTCTCAGAACTGCGAGTTTAGGAAAAAAAGAGAAAAAAAGTCAGAATTGTGAGATAAAAAGTCCTTTAAAACCCTTTTTTTTTTTTTTTTTTTTTTTTAATTCTGTGGCGGAAACGGGCTTCCATAAAAAGCTTTTAATCGGTGCGGCATGTTAAAACCTGACATTTTTGACATGTAGGCAGAGTTCAATTAAGCAATATTCACTGAGTTTAATGTGTGCAAGATTTCAGCAATGTTTGGTCCACATTGCAAAGTAAAGACAACCAACCACACAGCTTTTTTAGGTGATGTTTAGGTTTGGCTAAATCTGAAATGATACCGCAATAACATACTTGTTAAAGATTAGAGCTTGGGATTTTGGAACACTTGTGTCATTTTTGTTTGCAATATAAGTCTGTGCATGGACTGAGTGCACCGTACTGAGACTAACTCTAATCTAAGGAAGTTTGGCAGAGCTCATTTTCTTGGCTGGCTTAAATGGATAGTTCATCCAAAAAAAAAGAAAATTGAGTCATTATTTACTCACCTTGCACTAACACAGTCTTGTAAACCTGCCATCGTCTACATCAAACCAATGGCCAAGGTCAGGTTTTCACTAAGTAATTAATTAAAGTTTGCTGTCTTTTTACAAAACCCTATTGTGTGTCCTTGGAAAATACGTCATGAGTTGTATGGGATCACTCTATGATACTTTTGCATCTTTTTGTTAAAGCTGGTCACTAATCCCTGCCATTATTTAGACAAGCACATTTTTGTGGTCTGAAAAAGAAAGGTCACACGACATTAGAATAATACCCAAAAATGCAGATTCAGTAAATAATGGGTGAATTATCTCCTATATAGTATTCTTCCCCCTTGACCTTTCACGGTTGTTTTATCGCATGAAAGCTAATCGGTGCATCTCTAGTTTGTGTGATTCTCTCATAACTTTCACACATTTTTTGACAGCCTCCATCAAATTAACTTGTTCTCCTGTATTAACCAATCAGTGTGCACAGCACCTCTGCTTATCTTTCATCTCTCATTCTGTCTCTCACCACGCACCGTTTGCATTTCTCCTGTCACTCTCTGTCTCTCACTGTATCTCACTCTCTTTCCAGGATGAAGTCTCTAGAGCAGGATGCTTTGAAGGCCCAGATGGTCATTGCCAAGTCTAAAGAGGGGAAGAAGCGTGGAACGTTGGATCAGCTGTCAGAGTCGCCGTCCCCTGCGCCCACACCCTCTCCAACACCAATGGAAGGTGACGATCTCATTTACCTTTGTCAGTACAACAATGCCAGATTATACTCTGTTGTGTGTTACTGGGTCATTTTTAAGAGTCAGTTGTGTTCAATTTATTTCTTGTTGTTTCCTAAACAGATATCAGTCCACGGGCGGTGACTTCACCAGGCAGACTGGTATGAGACAATCAGTTTTTCTTTCGTTTTTCATATAGTACAAAGCAAACAGCACATTTTGAATCACCAGTAATGTTGTTTTGGGAGACAAATTCACTTAGTAGGATGTCAAACCATCCTTTTTACTTTTAATGATAGTCATTCTTTACTCTAACAGTCATGTCTATAGCATATAGAGCAACATCCATGAACTTTTCCTTTATATCTTTTCTTTGTTGTCCTTTCTCCTCCTTTTCTTGTACGTTTACACATCTCTGCTTCTCACCCTCTGTCCTTCCCTCCATCCATCCTGCCATCTCTCTTTTGCGATATTGATTTTTTTCCCCCTTTTTCTCTCTCCATCTCTCCTCTGCTTATGCCTGTTTGCTGTCCTTTTAGTCCCTGTCAGAAAAGAAGTTTGACTACCGACAATTTGCTGCCATTCCTTCTTCCAAACCCGTTTACGACATTCAGGTATTGCCTGCATGCAAAGCGTCGAGGAGTCCAGCCTGCCCAATCCCTTTGAGCCACTCCTGTCCTCCTGGCTTTCCCTGCTCCCCTGCTCCTTCTCTCCCTGGCCCTTCTGATAACTAGTTCAAAACTGTGAACTGTCAGGGCCCTGTACTCGCCAGCGTGAGCAGCATGGTCATTCGCGTGACTGCAGCTTTAAGCATCATTCTGGATCATAGTTGTCAGCGATTTGGGTTTAGTTTTCGGCTCTGAGGATCATTTCTACAGCTTAACACACATCCTGTTCTTAATCTACTTACATTGTCAATACCATGTGCTTCTCTTCTGGGTATGCGGATGTAGCGTAGAGGTGGGGTTTACAGTTTGGTCCGTGGGCTTTGCATTGATCCAGAACATGGATGACATACTAATGCACTAAAACACTCAAAAGGAAAACATCTTTGCGTTGTCTTCTCCCTCCCTCCGTTCTGTGTACAGCCTCATGTACATTCAGCCAAACCGCTCTGACTCCTACAGCATGTCTGAAGGCCATACTTTTGATTATCAAGTAAAAGAGCTGAATGTGGCTGTTCCATGTGGTGTCACTGGGAGAGACAGCTCTACTGGGGATGCAGGGGGTCATGGGAACAAAGGAACGTTGTGTTTCTTGGTCTTGGTGTTTTGTGGATCTTTGTGTGAAGGGAAATTTGGCATGTGGGGTGAAGTCATTTTATGATTGTTAATGTTCTAATACTTTTCTTCTGATACCAGACCAAAAGACCACCAAATCTGTGAGACTGACACAATCCTAAATTGGAATTTACAGTTTTTTTCAGGAAATCCCTTAACGATCAAATTTGCTTAATCTTGATGATTTCAATGACAGCATTCAGCAAATCTTTCTTTGGAATCTATAATGCAGAACTTTTTTTTTTTAAATTTCATTGATTTTAATTGAGTGTCGTTTGTGGAGGACATGGTTTTTAAGACCTGCATTATTTACTTGATAATTTAAGCTGGAATAGTATGTCTTTATGTCATGTATGGGGTTTTACTAACAGCTGTGACTCTCACATTGTCTTGTTCAGACAGAAATGAGTCTAATAATGTCAGGCAACAGAAGTCAGTCCTCTTCTTTAACTCATGGCAGCCTTGTATAAAGCCTGTAACCAGAGTGACAGATAACAATAGTAATATCAGAGGTTATATTGTCTTTTAAGGATTTTTTTTAATATTCTAAATATTTTGCATTTTCATTCTCAAGCATTTTGTCCTCTGATATGCAGCCAAAACTTTTTAACTTAACTGAAATTTTGTGTTTCTCTCACAATAGCCACATAATATGACTACTGTGTCAGAAATGTTACTAGTTATTGACTGCTGTTTTTTGTTTTTGTTTTTTTTTTGGTGTGTAAAAGTGTACGTAAAACATGTAATTCCATTTTAGCGTTAATAACATCAAGCAAGCTTACAAGGATATATATTACAAACAAAGTCTATTTAAAAGTTTGTGGTTGGTAAGATTTTTAAGGAGATTAATACTTTTTTTCAGCAAGGAAACATTAAAATGATCAAAAGTGACAGCCAAGACTTTTACATTCTATTTCAAATAAATACTGTTCTTTCTGTTCGTCTCAATTTAATTTAAATTGAAATGTTTGTTGAGCACCAAATCAGCATATTAGATTGATTTCTGAAGGATCATGTGACACTGAAGACTGGAGTAATGATGCTGAAAATTCAGCTTTGATCGCAGAAATAAATTACATTTTAAAAGGTGTTAAAATAGAAAACAGGCTTTTTAAATTGTAATACTATTTTTCAGTGTAATTCTATTGTTTCTTTCAAAAACATCAAAAAACGTACTGACCCCAGACTTCTGAACTGTAGTGTAAGTTCCCATTTAAAAATCGCCTTTAAAACCTAGACTTGTTTGATTTATTGGATTGTTAGATGCAGGTCATTTAAAATGCCAGTTAGTCAGTCAAGCAAAGCAATGTACAGGAAGCCAGGTGAATCCTTATGTTATTTGGTGGCCTTTTGAGACTGCCATGATTTGATTGTGTGTTGTGAATTTTTATGTTGTGTTATGTGACTTAATGTGTCAAGAAGCACCTTCACCCTGACTGCTCTTAGGGTTTGTCAGAGGGATTTCAAACCTTTGAAAAAGAAAACAATGAAAAAGAACTTGTTGGCAACATATTTTTTGGTGGGGGTGAAGGTTTGTACAGCATGCCTGTGTTGTGTTTGGAAGGACTGTTGTGTGAAGTTTTTAGTGGACTTTGTGAAAAGCAGAGGTTGGCATGTTATAAATTTTCTTCCATTTCTTAAAATTATCAGGTGAAGAGATGGTAAAGATTGTGTTGTGGGTAATTATTGGGGCATTATTAGGCCAATCCTGTAACAACACATCCCTGGATCTCTTAACAGAGGAACATTTTGCAGGGTTTATGGACCTGAAGCATTTTAATCTAGATGTGCCTCAGTAAGTCTGTTAGCAGCGGTGGTGTGAGTCTTTTTGGACTGTTTTAAATTCAGTTTTGAACCATCAGCTCCCCTAAAAAGTGTTTTCTGGTCAGGTGAAGGTGAAGCGGCGTCTCCCAGAACAGCTCTATGGTTCTGATATCAAGAGCGTGTTCCAAACAACCTCTGTGCCATTCAAAAGACCTCATCTTGTCATCTACATGTGTCTTTTAGATTGAATGAGAAATTATTATAATTATTTATACCCAGAAATTCAGCCAAAAAGAGCTATTCTTGGGAGACACCTAAAGGTTTCACTCTTTCAGTTGTCTACTCTGGTGGAAAGAAACAGATGAGCTGGTGAATTCTTACTGATCTCTGTTTCCTCTTCTCACGCTCTGTCTCTCTCTTGCAGTCTCCTGGTGCAGGTGATGACGTGCGCTTCACGGATGATGCCTCCAGTAACCCAGGTAAGATCTCCTCATGAGTGGGTCGTGTGTATCAGTGCTGTAGTCTACAGGGTATCTTTATATGCTGTGTTCAGTAGTACTTGGCTCATAGTTATTGTCCTCTTGACACAGGCGACTTCCTTGGATAAGTGCTCTTCTAATTTTGGTAGGAGATCTGTGTGTTTGTGTGTGTGTGTGTGTGTGTGTGTGTGCATATGCATTGGTTTTTGATAAGAAGCCTGCTGTACTGCACTTGTTTCATGGGCCAAAACTTATAATCTACAGGAGGTTCAAATGAGCAGTGGGTTTCTCTGTGCTTTCATTCTTCAACCTGTTTTTAGAGAATCAAGGTTACTTGATTAAGAGTTCTACCAATTTTTCAAAATAGGTGTGTTCTCTAACATCTCTGGCAAACAATTTTTCCTGCAACACATCCTGACGGCAGTCTGAATGTGATGCCACATGCTGCTGTTTTGCCATAACATTACCATAAGTGTTAGAATGGGTCTTCTGTTTGGCGTAGTGTGTAACAGCATTGGCTGACACAATAGGTAACTAGGGATGCACTGATATTAAAATTCTGATAATTGTAAGTGACAATTATTTTATTTTGATTTTATGGCTGATAACAATGATCCGTATTAAATTTTGTACACTTCTGACTAAATAAATTAAAGGGGTGGTTGATTGCGATTTCACTTTTTAACGTTAGTTAGTGTGTATTGTTGCTGTTTGAGCATAAACAATATCTGCAAAGTTACGAAGCTGAAAGTTCAATGCAAACGGAGATGTCGTCTTTTAAAATTCTGGCAGTTTAATGCCTACAAAAACGGCTTGTAGGGACTACAACGAGTTACTTCCCAGGCCTCATGTAATAAGATACATTTCTTTCAAAATCTTTAATTTTAGCCAATAACTGATATGGTACCAATATATTGTGCATCCCTATTGTGCATAATCATGCAATTTTCAGTGTCCAAAAAAAAAAAAAAATTGCTGTCTCTGCTGCATTGGCAATAAAAACATTAACATGTCATTTTTCGGAGCTTGCATGTTTTATATTTTGAAAAATTGGTGAACCTGTTGTTTGTATGTCTAACAGGAGATATGTCACTGCAACTTTTATTAAAATAGGGATTGATCTCAAAATCCAGAAGGCATTGCTGTACAGTGCATATTTATATTTGTACCTGTGTGCTTCTAATCTCAATAACAGTGTACTCAAGGTGCCCAGATGTGATCAGTGCTCTGCAGGGTTTTTTCTGCATGGTGTGTAGCTCTGCCTTTCAGCTTATGCATCGAATGGCTCTCCTGAATCGCTGCTTTGCGGGAGTTTGTGGGATTTAAACTGAAATCTACATGCATTTAAAGACAAGGGGGTGGTATGGAACGTCGGCCCTGGACAGACAGTCCTGCAGAGTTTAGCTCCAGCCTTGATAAAAACTAACTTGTCTGTAGCTTTCTAGTAACCCTTGGCTTAGACCTTGATTAACTTGATAATCAAGGGTTTGATTAGGGTTGGAGCAAAACTCTGCAGGACCGTAGCTCTCCAGGACTAACTTTGGCCACCCCTGGTATAGAAGCATATATATAAAAGCAGGGCATTCTCATTTCTAAAAGCTGTCACTTGTCAATTAGAAGATTGCAAATTTCTTATTTTCATTGGATGAAGGAG
This sequence comes from Tor tambroides, assembly GCA_021397915.2. NCBI lineage: Eukaryota > Metazoa > Chordata > Actinopteri > Cypriniformes > Cyprinidae > Tor > Tor tambroides. The sequence continues at coordinate 104,245 of JAFVLL020040408.1, forward strand.
CGCTTTACATGTGCAGCGTCAATATTTAATACATTTGTTGTCTCTCTCCTTTCAGTGTCTGTTGTAGATCCAGAAGTTCCTGTGGCTACCACATCTGCTCTAGAGGAGATGGCTCTCTACAGTAACAAGCGCAAACTACGACAGGGCCGCCGCAGCCTGGAGGCTCCTGTGCCCACATAACCATACACTCACACACTAATGCATCTGAACTGTGAAGATAAAACACACATAGTGATCATCTAATGCTAAGAGATGCCACACATGGCATAGAATGCTCTGAAATACGCATTGTACACAGATATTAAACCACTCTTATTTCAGTGCCGACAACACAGGTTGGGAGGTGAGTCTCCCCAACGCTAGTCTTGCCTTTTCAGTTGAAAAGGGTTGCTCAGATTTTACTACGGGAAGTCCAGATGATGGCTGATTGATTGACCCATTTTACCCAGTTTTCTGTCTGTCAGAAGAGTTATTTTAAGAGATGCTGTGGGTTTCTTTCTTAACACTTTGGAAACCTCCTCTAGAAATGGAAATGTGGAAAGGCAGAAAAGGAGCTATTTAAATGTAACCGTGTTCTTGTTTTGGGAGATTCAGTTTGTAGACAACATACTGCTACCTTCACTGCCCCATGTAAGCCAGACTTTCACTTTTGTTGCTTTAATTCACAAACAGAAAAAAGTTTTTATTCCTTTTAAATGTAATTTATTAATGTAATATACTGTTTTTAATCTATGGGATTCCAATACATAGAGGAACAAATTGAGGCTTTTTGACACATGTATAAGCGGATTACTTGTGGTTTTGTGACGAATTTTGATTTTTGGTTTTGGGATAGTTTTTCTTGCACGCAACATTTTAAAATTGAAAATGAGGGCTTGGCGTAAAGCTTTATTTCCATTTTTATATCATATCAGTTTCAAAACAGAATCTCTTTTTTTTTTAAAGGTGATGCAAATGAATGTAATGTTTTTGAAAGGTTGCATCTGACCTTATTTAAAGATCTGTTATAAACCTTTTGGTAATGTGTATGGTCATGCCATATCATAAAGTCTGACCTACTGTATGGAGTAGCGTCATTCTAAACCTTTTAATTGATTTCTAGACTTCCTTTACTGGACTAGGAGAGTAAAATGAAGTGGATAATGGTTTCATAAGATTTGTGTTACTTTGGTGATCCTCTTCCTCAAGGACACTAAAACGCATCCTCTGTTTTTATTTCTGCTTCTTGTTCTGGGCCATGTATGCATTGAACCATTCCCTTTGCTACACAGAGTGACCAGAGTTGAGAATTCACATTTGCCAGACCTCACTTTACCTCTCCATAAACACATGGTACCATTTTGGGAGTGGGAGGAGGAAATCGAATTATCTGAAAACATTTGATCTCTATTGACATCTACGAATCTTGCTCGTATCTTTTCTTTCTTTATTCTGACAGGTGTGTGAAGGTAGTAGATGTTTTCTAATTTACACTTTAAATAGTTCAACTTTTAAAGCCACTGAAAAGCTCATTGTGTGAATAATGTATAAATGCAAAAAAAAGAAGCAAAAATCAGAGTTGAATCTGAGCCTTTCTGCCCCAAGACCAAACTAAGAGTCTGGAGGGTATAGATGATTCTACCAGGGTCTTGACTGACTGATCCCTGTGTTTGTATATTGGCTTATTGCAATTTTGCAATTTTACTGTCAATCCTGTGTGAGGACTAATATGATAGACTTCTATTATTCCTTCAAATAAACCGTTTTATTTCACTGTTCTCAAATCAGTTGTTCACCACCTTAGCTGCCATCAACACTGTGTCCCGATGAACCTGTCAAACATATGAACTTTTTTTCTTTTCTTTTCTTTTTTTAATTTACTAATCTTAGCTTTTGTGTTGCTCTCATCGACTGAAATTCAGTTTTGGTTAATAACAGTTTGGGATTGCTCATCATTGTATTCTATAAAAATTGTAGTTTGAGGAAAAAAGAAGTTGGTTCTGTAACCAATGGGATAATGGGATTCACTACATTTTTACTTTTTCAAAGCAAAAGAGTTTGATCTCTCTTATTGTTTTCTTGTCTTGATTTCTTGTTGGGGAGGATTTTTTTGTTTTGTTTTTTGCTAAAGGGGAGGGTGGGACTAAAGGTCTGGGGATAGAGCTCATTCAGGACTGTAACTAGTGAATTTGTACAACCAAAGAAGTCTATTTTGTGGTTCAGGAATAATAAAGTTTACTTTTCATTTAACAACCTGATGTATTGAGGTTGTTCTTGCCTCTAATTAGAGCAAACTACGGTTTTCTCAAAGTGGAAAATATATTGTAAAGTGTAAACTGATATTTCAAAACATTTCTAACAAAGAACTAACAATAGTAATGTACAGTTAAAAATACACAGCATGTTATTTTCAGAAACTGAAAAATTAAAACATTTTTAAGACCGATTGTCTTTGCATTTGAACAATATCAGTTACAAGTTTAAGGATAGATTAGCACATGATACAGCACAAGCAGATTTCAGATAGCAGATGTTTTCATATGTCCTAGTGATTTCACACATTCATGGAAACGCTCTTCAGGAAGTGTCAAGTACTCTGGACACTGAGACTGAGCATACAGAGACCTGCATCAGATGACTGAGAGAATAGGGAGTTTTGTTTTATTCCTGCTGCCCCTCACAGACTCTGGACTTCAAGACACCTGTCTGCTTCCCCTCTGTAAATGAAAGACACCTTCATTATATAGTTAAATTTAGCATTGCATTCAGCATCATTTGAGTGCTGAATAATGAAAACTAGAATTGAGTGTGTGTAAATGTCTTACTCTCTTTAGAGTCCTATTATAGGCGTTGTAAAACGCCACAGTACTGTCTGCATGCAGCTTGTGATGGAGACCATCACTTTGCTCTTCATCATCCATCTGTCCAATAATACAACATCTGACACAAGCACACTGGAACAAGTCTCTCACATTATCAAACTTTGAGTAGTTTCTGCTCGTTACATTGTTTCCAACAAACATGTACAACCTTTCCTGAGATGTTCTAATCTAGTGGTAAAATGCAGACTAAGATCTCCACTCTTTGACATTAAAATGTGCTTAAAAGAAAATGCAAGAATTATTTAAAAAAAAAAAAAAAAAAAGTGTAGTGCCCTTTAATAGATAGTATATCCATTACAGTTCAAAAGTTTGAGATCTGTAAGGTTTTGTAAAGTTTTTCAAAAGTCTCATGTTCACCAATATTTCAAAAATCTATTTATTGGATCAAAAATACAGTAAAACGGTAATATTTTTGAAATATTACAATTTCAAATAACTATTTTCTGAAGTAACTATTTCCATTACTTCAGTCTTTGTCACATGATCCTTCAGAAATCTTTCTAATATGCTGAGAAATAAATCTTTTTATCAAACATGAGCACATGTGGGAATGTCACTGACCAGTGTTAAAGCTTTGTCCACAGGTATGTGACCTGGTCGAACTGGTCCTGTTTCTAAGACTGACAACACTTCATCCGGAAACAAGAAAGACTCATTGTACCATCTCTCAAACTCTGGCAAACACAAAACAAAAACATTTTAATGACATTAAAGATGAGCTTGTGTATAATAGTGAGGTGCAGTAAATACAACTATGAATATATTATTTGTATAAGATCAGGTAACCAAATGTGTTTTTGTTACACAAAATGTATTACAATTGTAGTTATCTGAATCGGTGGAGTTATTTAATTTCTCATCAAAAACAGAAGCCTGAGAGGAACCATGGAGAGACTAACAATAACAATATGCTGTGTGGAGAACCAGAGGAACTCACCTGTTAGCAGCCGTGTGCGGCACTGATTCACCAGGTGCCGACAGTAGCTGACTTCAGTCTTTGTGCTTCTGAAATCCTCGTAGGCTTGTCTATAACGGTTCTTGAGCTCTTTCAGCTGCATCACTAGAGACAGCTCAGCCTCCTCCAGCACAGGCTCCCCCTCCGCACTCACAAACTGACCTATGAAGCAAATAGCCTTCAGTTCCATATAACTACATCTCATTCAGAAAGTCTCTATTCCTACACTTCCCTACTGTAGACAAATTAATGTAGATTCACATACATCGTGTAATACTCACCCTGGCCTTGTTTTCGCTCTCTGAATTGTCGCAGCTCATATGTAATATAGTCAAGATCCCGTTTAGTGGCATTGATGACATCTGTGAGTATGCGCAATTGGGTCGTGCGCTCCGACAGCACAGCCTTGTTCTCCTTCAGTATGCGGTTGATCTCACTTCCTCGTTCTGCCTTGAAATCCTCAAATGCCTCAGCTCTATGGCGTTATATGTGTGCCACAATCCTGAGCGAGTAATTGTAAGTTTTGAGCACAGAGAACTATATTTTGCAAGCACATTACATTATATTT
>JAFVLL020040409.1:0-22497 GCA_021397915.2 Tor tambroides
GAGGTTTTATGCATATAGGAATTCAGTAACTTTAGCATAATGTAGACACAACCACCTGACAGTGTGTTTACAATGGCGTGTGAAAAATTGGAGGCAAATAGTGAAAAAAAAAAACATGGGTGTGATCTGCATATGCTGACATTTGCGGTTTCTGCTAAGCCAATGGAAATAATTAATGTATATCTTGCCACTGACAAAAATTAAGGCCTGTTCAGTTTGTTTTTTGTGCATGTATACGTGAACCAAAGATTTATTAACGATCTGCGTGACTAAAGCCAGAGTGATCTGAATTGGATGCCTGCCACTCACATGTGGCTACATGTGGAACAAGGTGCTTTGAGAGTGAGTGTGTGTGTGTGTGTGTGTGTATTTGTGCGTGCATATCTGCAAGAGTGAGTCTTCAGTGATGTTTGTATAACCTGAGAGTGAGCAGGGTTTCGTCTCCCCCTCCTTGGGGTTTCTTTCTTGAAAGAATGTCAGATGCCTGACTCTAAATAGCAGCTCAGCATTTTTAGTGCATCACAAGGCAAACAGAAAAGAAAGGCAGAGATATTTGTAGGCTGGAGCACAGAATAGACCACCAAAAAGGAATAAGAAAACATCTGGCTTCTCTGAAGACTGCACATTGGAAAAGACTCTGATTGTGCTAGTAAGTGCTCCTACTAGCAAAGAGCGCAGCTGTCACACTGATGAAGAACTTCTGAAAATGATGCAAGGTGAAATAAAGGCCAATGCCTGAGTGTTAATATGAGTTTGTCATGACAATCATGAAATTTGATTAGTTTAGGGGAGTAACTGGCAAAAAGTTGCACCATAATTCTAACTTGGCTGCATTTTTTTACTAGCATGACAGTAGAGCAGCTGTTTTCAAAATATTTATCCAATAAGTTCTTTTCTTTTTTTCCCCCCAAAACAGCAGCGTAGCTTGAAAAAAAAAATCTACTTGGGATTTTATAACATGTAGATGATCAAAATGGGACTTTTGTAGCTGTGGTGGCTAAACTAGCAGGCTAACTGGTAAGCAGTATAGTTATGACCCTACTATACGGCCTACACTATGCAGTATGTGATCTGCTGTCTAATGTGTGAATTTTAAAGTTTTTTTACATATCTCATCCACCATCAGCCCTCTGCTAAGTAATTAAAGCTCCAACTGTTAATTGCATTAAGTGTCCACCATTCAAAAAATTATTTAAAGTGCACTTTTTCTTTTAGGAATTTTCAATGTGAACACTATACTCAGATTATTTATACTAGAATATGGCATATAATGTTGTGCATGTAACTTGGCAGCAAGTATGCTAAAATGGCAGGCTAATAGACAAGTGGTATTTAAAGCTGGTATAACTGGTTAATTAAACTGAAAAAAAGAAACTAGTTGCAACCGCATACTACTCTTACTTTTTCTGCTATATAAAAGTATGGTAGGAGTAGCAAGAGTAGTATGTTAGTGTGTGGTTCCAATTTCAGCAAACGACAAGTTTGATCATGTATATCTTTAGTCATATGATACAATTTGTGACAATTTAGAAGATTAATTGCTGTATTTACACTCTTAAGATGGCATGCATCATAAAGCAATGTTGCTATTTATTATGATAGTATTGCATTAAATGACTTAATTGTGGTTCTTTTCTGTAGTAGCTAAGCTTGTAGTAGCTAACTGCTTTTTCAAATAGTTAGCTTGACTCTACTTTCAGAAGCTTTACAAACACTGCTTTTTATGTCGTCAAGGTGTCTTTCAGTTAAATGCTTTTGTGTAGTTATCATTCTTGGTACATGCCTTAAGTATATACTTTACACCAAGAACGATAACTCTAACAATAATTACATTAGTTCCCACCCCAAACAGACGTTTCTCAAGTTCTTTAAAATTAGGTAGATTCTGATTGGCTCTAAATATTTTTATTGTATATTAGCAGGAAAAAGAAAACATTCTGAAAGTGATTCCAACAATATCATTCCTCTGTTCTGTTATTGTTATAAAGGCCCATTCACACCAAGAACGATAACTATAAAGATAACTATATAAAATATAATAATATATGTTAAAGTGCACTTTTTCTTTTTGGAATTTTCAATGTGAACACGATACTCATATTATTTATACTACAACATGGCATATAATAGTACGTATGTATGTAACTTGGCAGCTAGTATACTAAGATGGCAGGCTAATAGGCAAGTGGTATGTAAAGCTGGTATAACTGATTAACTGGTTAGCATAGAAACTGAAAAAAAGAAACTAGCTTCTTTTTTTTTTTTGGTATGCAACCGCATACTAGTCTTTCTACTCCTACCATACTTTTATATAGCAGAAAAAGTAAGAGTAGTATGTTAGTATGTGGTTCCAATTTCAGCAGTTTCACCATGTATGTCTTTTGTTATATATTTGTGATGATTTAGAAGACATTAATTGCTATATTTACGCAGTTGAGATGACATGCATCATAAAACAATGTTGCTATTTAATATGATAGTATTGCGTTAAATGGCTTCATTGTGGTTAGCTTCTTTTCTTTAGAAGCTTAGCTTGTAGTAGCTAACTACTTTTTCAAATAGCTTGACTCTTCTTTCAGTAGCTTGTATCTTCAGACTCTACACTTATAAACACTGCTTTTTATGTTGTCAAGGTGACTGAAAGGTATTTATCAGTTAAATGCTTAATGCTGACTAGCAGGAAACACATTAGCAGGAAAAAAAACATTTTTCCTCTGTTTTAGCATTATAAGTGTGGTGTGGACTTCCCTATTCTTATACAAGCTGAATGATTATTTAAACTTTATAGTTTGTTATTGTTAGGGCCAGTTCACACCAAAAATGATAACTATATGTAGGTGTCCACAACAGAGCTGCAGTTTCATCATCTGCTGCTTTAAATGCTGGAACTCTTTAAAGTCAGGTGGATTCTGATTGGCTCTCAACCATTTTATGGTTCTTCAGCTGGAAAAAATCACTCTGAAAGTGATTCCAACAATATGGTTCCTCTATATCAGGGGTGCCCAATCCTGCTCCTGGCGATCGACTGTCCTGCAAAGTTCAGCTCCAACTCTAATCAAACACACCTGCCTTTAATTTTCAAGCGATCCTGAAGACCTTAATTAGTTGCTTCAGGTGTGTTTGATTAGAGTTGGAGCTGAACTTTGCAGAACAGTCGATCGCCAGGAGCAGGATTGGGCACCCCTGCTCTATATCATGTCTATATCGTTAAGCTGTGGCATGGACTTCACATAGAATTAGAATCATTATTAAAATTTTATCAGTATCATCTGCCTTTCAGTGTTTGTAGCAGTGAACTATTATAAGCTACAGCTTTTTCTTTTTTTTTTTTCCCCCTGGGTGTGGCACTCTGAAATATCTCACAAACAGTTTTAATGCCACTAGCGACTGCCTTACACTTTTTTTTTGGTTAGAGTTCTCGTGTGGTTTTATATTCAGTAGCTGCTTTTGAGGCTTATTGTAACCAGACCTTCTATTAGAAGGTCTCAGAGGAAGCTGGATGTCTATTAGATTAATGGAAAGTTTTGCTCTTAGGCAATAATACCTTCTTTTCTCTCTAAACCGGTTTTCACAGTCCAAAATACCTCAGCAGTCCACTGCCTCTGTGATTTGTGTGTGTGTGTGTTTGTGTGTGTTGGCTCTCAGTGTTATTGTGAGCTCCCTTAGCTGTGCTTACAAGAAAGAAACAATCCGTAGTGAAACTATTTTACAGGAGGAAACTTTGCCCACAAAGCTCAGAATATCTTTGCACACTGGGCTATTTTAACTGTGTCTCAGTGCAGGCACAGGTTGTTTTCCTGAAAGTCCAGCTGAGCTCAGGTTTACGTGTGGACTCTGGCCTCCAGCATGCGCCTTTTTTTGCTGATGCCTGCCTCAAGACAGTCTTCTTCATCGTGTGCCCTTTTTCAGCCCTCAATGGCGCTGAAGGAGGGAGTGTGTGTCATATCTTATTGAAATGCCTTTGGTCATATTTCAGAGGAATCTGTCTCTGCTGGCACCATGAAATAATTCGCCTAGCCCCTGCGGTGAGTTGCTTGCAGTGTGTGCGCAAGGGCATTAGCGAAAGAGATTTTTATGACCTCAGGGCGTTTCTCCATATGAATGAATCTATGTTTATGTCAATGAGGCAATTTTTGTCTCCAGCAAGAAAAAATGCTAGTTAAAGGCCGGCTGCTTCCTTCTGAACGATCAAACTTGTCATGCCACCATGTCTGCCGTCTGCCCACTTATGCCGGGAATGTGTTGTTCGAGTCTGGAAGAATGACGGGGGAGTTGGTCGTCATGACGGGAGAGGCTGAGAAAGCTGCTCTGATGTCTCACGGACGTGACAGCGGATCTGATGAAAGTGAGTTTGCCAGATGTCTTAACTGGCGATTTGCTATCTCCAGGACAGATGTCTAAGCCATTGAAGCTAATGATTTAAGATGTGATTTAATAGAAGTGGTAATGACATTAATCAAAGAGATGCTTTTGGTTCGGCAGAAATGTGCAGTGATGATAGTGCCATGTTAAAAGACTGAATACTTCTGCAAGGAGGGGGCCAACAGCTGCAAGGAATGGAAGATGCAGCTCAGTGCACCATTTGTGAACACGGCACATTTTATTTCCATTTTATTAACTTTTACATGAAATAATAATCAATTATAAAATATTGTAGTATATATATATATATATATATATATATATATATATATATATATATATATATATATATATATATATAATATTATATTATGAAGACAAAATTAAATATTAAATTTATGTATTATTTCTAAAATTATTTCTAAATAATTATTTCTATAATTTTAGTTTTATGTGCTTATGTCTTTTTTTGTTTTCAATTTAGCTTTAAGATTAAGATTTAAGATTAAGATTGTTGGCCATCTAATATTTACATTTTATTTTTTACATTACATTCATTAATTCAGCTTCATTTTTTTTAATGTTTTGAGTTAACATTAACAACACTGACCAAAATTAAACTGTTAAATGTCATCTTAAAATATTTACTCTTCATAATGTTATTTTTCCCAATCCATATGCAAATTTGTTTTTATTACTGTCACTATAAGTGCAATTAATCTCATGATTTCTGACCAGAAGCGGAAAAAAATAGTTGTATTATTCAATTTAACAAATGTGAAAAACATTTAACATGCTTCATTATTATTTAGGTGTACACAATTGTTTTTCTTTTGAATTTTTGTGCCTGTATAATGACAGCACCACAACAGACTAACCAACAGCATTATGTCAAATTAGTGTGGACACAAAGGGCTACAGGGCTGAGGTCCACATTTGGGACAGAGCCAAGGAAAGTGATTTCTGATGTGGAGCATTATTAAATTTTGATGAAAGATTATGAAAATAACATGCACTGATGAATCATGCAAAATAAAACCAAGAATGTGTATTAAGAATGCTAATAGAGTCAATTAATACCAGCGTTTTGAAGCTTTGGTTCAAAAAAGAAGAATGCCAGTTGTTTTTGCCTCATTTTACTTTTGAGAAGTAGGGATTTGGCAATGCTCAGCCTTTCATTAATACTTAATAGATCTCTGCTTTTTGTCTGTGACCCTGGCTGGATTAATGTCCTGGCTACTGCTTACGGAGGCTGTTTTCCCTCTCAGATGGTAATAAATGCTACTGTTGTTTGATGTGAACGACAGGGATTACTTATTTCCAGCACAGGGAGGGGTTATGCTATTTTACAGATTTCCAAACGAGATTGGACATTTGCGTTTTAGCCTGCTAGTGACTGTATTGCATTTGTTCCATGTAATTTCTCACTTAAGTCACTGTAGATGTTTTTACATTGGTTTATGGCATGGAAATTTTGTGAGTGAGCTAATATCGTTTTCTCCTGTATTTCTGTCTGCAGAAAGAATGAACAGCAGGATGGTGGTGATGAGCTCCACTCCCTTGTGTGTGTCAGTGGAGATGCTGGGAACCCTGTGACCCAGATCATCCCTCCATGCAGGCCCACTGTAATTTAACACCAGTCCCATCTCCCCCCTCCTCTCCTCTGCCAACCCTCACTGGGCCCAATGATCTGACACAGACACCTGTGTGTCTCGCCTGGCGTTGCTTTTATTTCTTTCTCTCTCCTGCCTCTCCTCCCCCCGCATCTCTTTCATCATTCCTCTCCCTCTGTCTGTTTGACAGCCTCAGTGATGCTAACGGGGGTGAACTAGCCAGAAAACTAAGAGAAAGAAAAAGTGAGCTCAAACACGTTCACATGTTGTGCAGGTTGAAGACACATGGTCTGTATAATAAATACTTAAGAAAGCTGCAACACATATCCTACACATATGGAAGGCAAAATTATTGGCATTGTGTGTGACCTAATGGGTTTCGTGAGTATGAGCTTTACCGCAGTGTGCACAGTACAAGGCACAAAGCAATACACAATTATAAAAAAAATATTTAAAAAGGCGCTGTGAAGCAGTTACAGCCAATCTGAACATATTTGATAATTAACAACCAGTTATGGGCTACTCAACGTTATGCTATAGTAATAGAGTGTTAGTGCCCACCCACTTTTTTCAGCAGCACTGGTTCCTAAATGATTTTTTCCATTCATTTTTCTCATAGGGATTTAAAAAAAGTCTTCATTAAAGCGTTATAAGCAATGAACCAAGCCAAACACAAGCTATGAGGTGAATCACAAAATTACAATCTTTTTTTTTAAGCTAAAAAGTGTTTGAAAATCTGACAAAAAGACTAAGATACAGGACGGCTTTATTTAATGGTGTGTATTTAACAGCTTTAACGAGGGAGAGAAGTACAATCCTAGAATCACTGTGAATGACATAGGCCTAATCGTATTAAAAATGATAGATAAATGTAAAACTATTAATTTAAAGGTGTTTAGAAACTATATTTTAAGTGTGTGTGTGTGTATATATATATATATATATATATATGTATATACATATATAATTTTTTTTTTATTTATTTTTTTTTTACGTATTTTGACAGCATAGGGAAACCCTGCCTTGGCTCTGATTGATGGAATTTTCTGTACAGCATCATGGGTAATGCAGTTTTCCACCACAAATTGTGCTGTTAAACATGATGATTATTTTAAAAATAAGTTGAAATAATGTGAATGGAATGCTCGCAGTATATCTGTCATTTTAAAGGTTTATTGTCAGTTTTCATATGGAGAAAATGTTCCTCATATCACACCATCCCTCTTTGTTGTTTCATACAAAAGCAACTATGTTGCATCTCAGTTATTGATTGAAAATAACCTCAGAGTACTTCAATAATAAAATCACTGTAATATTGTTGTAGTGTACATATACATATACATATATATATATATATATATATATATATATACACACACACACACATAAACATACATACATACATATATATATATATATATATATATATATATACACTATATTGCCAAAAGTATTGGGTCGCCCCCTTCTAATGAACAGGTTTGACTACTTTAGTAATTTCTGTGAGTACAAATCTTAATGTTAAAGCATATAATGATATTCTAGGAAATTGTGTGCTTCTAATATTATAGCAACAGTTTGGACAGGACCCTTTTCTATTCTAACATGCCAATGCCTCGGTGTATAAGGCAAGGTTCAAAAAGAAAATTACTGATTCAGTCAGTGTGGAAGAACTTGAATGGTCTGCATAAAACCAAGTCCTAATCCCAGTTTAACACCTCTGGTATGACTGTAAATGCAGGCCTTGAGCCAAAAACTCAAATGACTTGCCAACAAATGACTTGTACATACACTATATAGACAAAAATATTGGGACACCTCCTTCTTTAGAACAGAAAATGCACTTCCAAATCTGTGGCAACAACGATGGGAACATAATTCATGTATTTAAAAATTGTATTTCCATTTCTGTTGCAACAGTTTTGGAAGTGTCTAAAATGACTGTACCCATATGTACAAGTCATTGGTGTTTGGTGATGAGTTTTTGGCTCAAGGTCTGCATTTACAGTCACACCAGAGGTGTTAAACTGGGATTAGGACTTGGTTTTATGCAGATCAGTCAAGTTCTTCCACACTGACTGAATCAATCATTTTCTTTTTGAACCTTGCCTTATACACAGTTGCATTGTCATGTTAGAATAGAAAAGGGTCCTGTCCAAACTTTTGCTATAAAATTAGAAGCACACAATTTCCTAGAATATCATTATATGCTTAAAAATTAAGATTTATACTCATGAAAATTACTAAAGTAGTCAAACCTGTTCATTAGAAGGGGGCGACCCAATACTTTTGGCAATATAGTGTGTATATGTATATATATATATATATATTCAAACATGTACGTATTTGTATATTTTTCAACATTTTGCAATGAACATCAAGCATTTCATGCTTATAATCAATAGTCCACAATTTTTTTATTTTTTGCACAAGTTTATGATGTCATAATGTCATTTGCATTTCTTCTGCTCTTAAAAGGATTTAATTACACAGTTTTGTAGCTTTGCCTAATCCAATTTTCAACACCTTTTTAGTTTCAAATTAACACAAAAGAAGATATTATGAAGAACATTGGTAATTGCTGGTAGTCACTGATTTCCACAGTATGAAAAAAAATCTACTATGGCTACCAGCAACCGTTTGGTTACCAACATTTTTCAAAATATCTTCTTTTGTCTTCAACAGAAGAAAGAAATGCATATGGTTTTGGAACAACATGAAGGTGAGTAAATGATGACAACACTGAAAAATTTAGGTGAACTACCCCTTTAAGTCAAAAACAGTTCAACTTTTCAAAGCACATCTTCAGACCTCTGCGTTCTATCTGCTTCCGCTGCATCTAGCTGTTTTTGAATGAGAGAACGTGCTCTGTGTAAACGGCTCCTAAGGCCTCAGGGTGGTTCTATTCATGCAGCAGCTGCAAAACAGCTGCCCGATTCCCATCAAAATTCACAGTAAAAAAAAAAAGGAACAAGAAATTTACTGTGCTAACTCCTCCCCCTCACCCCACACACACACACACTCACACTCTTATGTATGGTGGCACACGGTCAGGAAAAACAGCTATCGACCCTCTTAGACCGCACATCCAGAACAGTGTACAGACCTAAAGAACATTCCATGTGTTTCCAGAATGATAACACTGTCATTAGGTGTACATCTGTATCTGCCGAGATGATCCCGATGATCTACGGTACCGTGTCCCGTGTGGAAAAGCTTGACTGCTCTGTGCAGGAAGAAGAGATCGGTGTGGGTGTTGGGCCTTTTGTGTCTGGTTGAGGTGCATAATTATGTCTCCTTCACTGCACCCCTCTGACAGCCAGTATTTTAATGGCACTCAATAACAGAGGTGCTACTGCCTGAACTGACGATTCAATCGCTGTGAGTGTTTGAGTCTGTGAGTGTGCTGATAAGGCCACGCAACAAATCTCTGTCCACAAATCCATAATGTGTATATATGGATACAGATATAGATATAAATAGATAGTAATACACAGCAATGTATGATAATTTTATACATTTAGGGGTGTTCAAGTATGCCCGCAATCTGTTTGTGCAACTACAAAGGAATGAACCCGAGTCTTTCACTGACCATCTAATATCTGAGTGTATATAAATCTAGCATGGTCAGAACAGAAATAAATGAAGCCAAATGAGAAGACTATATCCCATCAAGGAGATAAAAATCAATGTTGCCCTTTTATTTGTGCAACTTTAAAGGCACATTCAAGTCCCTCTGAGTTGCTATGGTTATGTAGACTGCAGGATGTTATTGCAAGAAAGCTGGTCTGAGCCTCTTGATCTTAGATAAGGTGTGATCGACCACTAATCCAACCCTGGACTATTGCATTTCTGTCATAGCAATGCAGATGCTGAGGAGCATCAGCTAACTGAGGAGTTTCGAACAGGCATGTGTTCTCGTGTGGTTTAAGTTATGGAAAATATCAAGGTCAGTTTGGCGTTATAGCAAAATGGGTGATCAGGACCTACAGTATGAGTTTTTCAATGTTTATTTTGTGATAATGATAGTACATTATTCCAATAGCTACATTAAACAAATAAATAATTGTAAAAAATTTAAATGTTTTTAAAATAAGTCTCTTATGCTCACCAAGAACTGCATTTATCTGATCAAAATACAGCAAAAACAGTAATATTAGAATTAGTATAACAGTGTAAATTAGAATATATATATATATATATATATATATATATATATTACATTATTTTATTAGTTTATTTGTAGAGGCCACAAAAATAACACAATTTATACAGTTGTACACTGCTGCCCTAGACAACAGTCATTACCACTGAATGCTGTTATTGACCAATCACAATCAGAATTCCTGAAGTCACATCATAAAATCCATCGGGGTAGTCATGGCCTAATGGACAGAGAGTTGGACTTGTAACCTGAAGGTTGTGGGTTTGAGTCTCAGGTCCAGCAGGGATTGTAGGTGGGGGGAGTGAATGTCCAGCGCTCTCTCCACCCACAATACCATGACTGAGGTGAGACCCTTGAGCAAGGCACTGAACCCCCAACTGCTCCCTTGGTGCCACAGCATTGGCTGCCCACTGCTCTGGGTGTGTGTTCACTTCTCACTGCTGTGTGTATGCACTTGGATGGGTTAAATGCAGAGCACGAATTCTGAGTATGGGTCGCCACACGTCATGTCCTTTTCTTTCCTTTGAAATATGGTATTGACCCAAGGAATATGGTATTAAGAATAATTCAAGATTCAAGACTAGGAGAGCCCACACTGGTTAACCCTTTATTATTTTATTTTATTTAATTTTATTTAATTTAATTTTATTTTTAAATAAATTATTTAATAATTATTTTAAGACATATTATTGTATTCTAAAACTAGAGAAAACTATTTATTATTAAGTATTTTTCTTTATTTTATTTTAATTATTATTAATTATTTATTAATTATTTTTTTTGTTATTTTGAAAAATATTGATTGTAAAAATACTGTCAGAATTCAAATGAAATAAAAATTAAATTAAATTAAAGAGAAATAATAAATATAACTAAATTAAAAGTAATCAAATTAAATAATGATAAATAAAAATAAATCATTTTTGAGTGAGCATTTATTATATGAACTGTACAGGAAAAATCATTCCATTTACAGATGGCAAGAATGCTGCAGTGACGCATCGCCCTGGTTCTCTCAACAAACACCAGATTTTTTTCCATTGGCTTTTGGAGTATTTTGGAAAAATACGCTCTGTGACCAACAAAAGTTGGTCAAACTAAAAGAAAACTAAACTCTACCACAACTGTTCTAAAACTTAATACAGCTAATTCATTTTTAAATATAATAAATTTGAATGTATTCGAAATTCCAAAACTGTACTATTTCTGACCAAACCTAAAAATGACATACCTGATCTAAAAGGCTTGAATTTCACAAGCGCAACTGCGGTTTCTTTTGAAAGAAGACACTCGGAATAGCTGCGGATTTCATTTCTGCTTCTATCTGAAGTCGGATATAATTAAAAGGAACCAAACAGACCAGCATAATGCTAATTATGCCCCTTTCCCTGACATTCGCTTTACTCCCCACGATAATCCATTCTCCCAGAACTTTGTTACCCATCATGAAGATATCTGGCTGTCTCTATCAAAAACGCCCACACTTCAAGACTACCAATTTAAATCAGAGAGAAAAGGGCCTCTCACTTCAATAAGCAGAATTCAAAAAGGCACTGTCTTTCTACTCTGGCTTGTCTAAGGGCCAGATGGAAGGAAAAGCCTGTGGATAAGAATGCTGGATGAAGGCTGGGTCCTTCACACTAGGATGCAGAGGGAGCTATAGAGGCCTGTCTAATTGCCTGTCTCAAAGAGCTGACTGGCGGAGGATTTATTCAGGCTTAATAGAGCCTGCCCGTTTCACTGTGGGCGCACGTGTCAGCTTGCAAATGTCACTCAAAGATGCCGAGTGCAGGAACCAGAGGGAGTGGTTGGGTGTGTTCTCATTCAGGCACACAGGCTGTTCGCTATTCAGCTAGCATGGTCGGCTTTTACTGAAGAAATACGCTCAGAATTGAGCAAAGGAGAAGAAGGGGGGGAAAGGGTGCTGCTACAAATGTTTCTGCTTGTCATTGGCTGCTTTACACAAACATTAGAGACAAAATGAGAGGCTTCTTTTTAAGGGATGGAGCCTGTTTTGCTCATTAAAGATCAAACGCACTCAGTCCAGCTCATTTTGATTTAATTAACTGGAATCGATTCATTTAGGATTAAGGCTTGCTTTTGGGCCATTAAAAATGTAAATGCAAAAGAAATGACAAAACTGAATTTTCGAAGCCATTACTCCAGTCTTCAGTGTCCCATGATCCTTCAAAAATCATTCTAATAATGCTGATTTTGTACTATCAATGGTGAATTATAATTTTCTTCAGGATTCTTTGATGAAAAGAAACTTTAAGGGGAGACTCTGCAGGCAAAAACGCTGTTTTTTTCATGCACCTGTCAAGTTTGAGCTTTTTGGTTTTTCATTAAGTGTTTTTTTCAGACTAGTGGAAAGAAAACATCCAAAAAACACTGTTAAGTGTTTCTTTTATAGCACTTTATCTATTTGTGTCAATAGACTTCAGTTACAATACATATTTTTAAAGGCAGTTTTCTCAAAATGAGTTCTTTCTCCTATACTGAGCCATAAATCTTCACTTCAGTAGCACTTACACACACCAAATTTACATATTTATTCCTGTCTGCATCCTGAAGGTTTGTTCATATATAATTTGCTTGATTATATACATTTTATTCCCCCCAAAATTGTGAAAATATTGTCTTTTCTGACCGTTCTATGCATTTTCTGAATTATGGAGTGACAAAAATGAGATACCCAAAATTCTCTA
This sequence comes from Tor tambroides, assembly GCA_021397915.2. Lineage (NCBI taxonomy): Eukaryota > Metazoa > Chordata > Actinopteri > Cypriniformes > Cyprinidae > Tor > Tor tambroides. Next base: position 12,849 of record JAFVLL020040409.1, read on the forward strand.
ATATGTAAAAAAAATTGAACAAGAATTTTGAAACTGACATCATCCAGCGTTTAGATTTTTGTACTAGAAATTTATGCAAATTAGCGCATATAGACTCATTTGCATATTTAAACCTAACATTTTAGAAAACTTGTAATACAAAAAATGTTTGCAATTATCAATGTAATCAATCACCTCAGTAAGCAAGGCAATAACTATTAGTTATTGTTTTTACCCTATTCACCTGCAGTGTTTCGCCTTAAAAGAATATTTATTTGAAATAAAAATATTGTGCAACATTCTTAATGTCCTTACTCTCACTCTTGAACAATTTAATGCATACTTGATGAATAAGGATTCATTTCTTTGTAAAGTGTATATATATATATAGCTAGCTAGATATAATGTTCAACCTTAGAAGAGCAGTGAAATAATAGAATATTAGGAACTAGCAAATAAAATCATGCCATAATGGTAAACGCGGACAATAGTGCCACCTATATAACACTCATGTATTCTAAAGGATTAATCTCAGTTTTTTTATTAAAAATGTGTTTACTGTAAAAATAATGGCATACAAAATACACCATGTGGTTTCAGAATGGCATTGGATAAAAAGCAATATCACGTGAGTGTAGGTGTATGTGAAGTGTGTCTTGGCGAGTTGCTGTGTCTCTGTCAACACCATATGTTGTGAGAGTGTGCGTCTGACAGATATCCAAACGTATTAGCATTGGCGCAATGACTCGATTTCACATCAGACAAAGAAACATAAATGTATGGTTACTTACTCTAAAAGAATTCTCAGCCAATAAAACATCACACATGCACATGTTTTCAGTATTTTACTTCAGTAATTTAACACTCATCACGACATTCAGAGACGCTACAGAAATAATCTTGATGTGATGACGACAGACGTCCTCTTGTACTCATAAATGTATAGATTACAGCTGTACAGGCCACTTACATTATAGAGCTCTAAGAAATCCTTAAATGCTGGATTTGTAAAATTTGACTATATATATATATATAGAAAATAATTTGATATGTGGAAAATTATTTACATTTAGTTATCAAAAACATCCTATTGATGGTCCCCTTATACTGATGTTTCTTATATGTTGCATTTGGGTACCGTAATTCTTATCTCTGTTACTCTCAGGAAAACTTACAAAAATATGACCTAAGATGGAGTAACAAGAGTGTTATATCAGTGAACAGTGCCAGTATGGAAGGACAACAGCTGAACTGAATGATGAAGGCTGTCACTTTTTAAATGTCTCAGTAACAAAATCCTCTAAATAACTATAACATTCAATATAAAAACACAAGTCATTCATCTGAAGAAATGAAGGCAGAATGAATTAAGATTTGAAATGTACCAAAGAAAACAAGTCGAATGTGAAACCACATGGACGTACATTCTTAATTTTGAGTTAAAAGACTAGTGAAAGGATACTATTAATTTGAACTCATTGTATGGATACAGAACCAAAGCAGGCCCAAAAGGAGAGGCAAAATAGTTTTGAAGGGATGCCTTCATTTCCTATACCTACTGACAGTTTTTTCAAAGTCATGGTTATATTCCCTCCTGCTTGGAAAATAGGTCTATTTCCTCTTAGCGTTCACACTCTTGCAGACCCAGTTCATGCCATCCTGAAACAACATTTAAGTCCGTTAATTCAAATACTGCGGTTTTAAAGTTAAATTTGACTAACAGCAAAATGTATTCCAAACCAACCTGGACTCCTTCTCCTGTGAGGGCAGAACAGGACTGGATCTGCCACACTCGGTCTCTGATAGTGTGCAAATTCAAACCCTCAGCTATCTCAGACGCAGGGGCTGCTGTGAGCAGGTCTTGCTTATTTGCGAACACCAATACCGGGACACCACTGAGCTTTTCTTCGTCAAGTAACTCAGCCAGCTCCTGCATACAGATCAATTCACTTATTTAAACACTGAATGCAGAAATTGCTTGGAATAGTGAAGAAATAACAGCAATGAAACATCACCTGTCCTGTTTCCTCAAATCTTTTGCGGTCTGCACTATCAATAACGTAAATCTGAAATCAAAAAGAGTGTCCAGTCAACGCGTTTGGAATCAAAGTGGATTGTGGGATGATTTTTAATCAGACAAATGATCTCACCAGTACATCTGTGTTCTCAAAGTAGTTCCTCCAGTAAGGTCTGATCTTTCGCTGACCGCCGATATCCCACACGTTTAATTTGAATCCTTGTGACTGGACGCTCTTGATATTGAAACCCTACAGAGAAAGAAAAATAGTTATTAAACTTGCTATGGTAAGAAACCTCAGCTGATCCAGTAAATGACTTTGCACATGCATTAACTCTAATTGGCTTTATGTAACCACAGGGTGACCATATGCCTCTTTTTCCCAGACGTGTCCTGGCCAAGACTTCTAAATTGCTTAAAATGTCTGGGTTTTGGCATTGTTTTCCTACTGAGATGCTCTCTACAGTCCTCTTACATTATATAAATGTGTATTTTCATTTGTTTGACCACGATTGGACGATTATGTACAATGTCTGCACACTATTGGTCAAATCACCTTTCAGTCAGGTATGAAAATAACAGGAAAACAAAGCCAACCCCCCGGACATTTTAGGTAATTTAGAAATCCCAACCAGGACATGTCCAGGAAAATGAGGATTTATGGTAATCCGAAGTAATCATATCACCTGTGTTGGAGTAATATGAGTGATGTCTTCAGATGCCAGCTGTTTCAGTAAGGTGGTCTTGCCACCGTTGTCCAACCCCAGAAGCAATATCCGCACCTCCTGGTCGGGGGTGCTTTTGAGTTTCCGTAAAATTGATAACAAACCCTAAAAATAAAGTAAAAAGTGCAGATTATACAATGCTCTGAGTTTATGCAATGCTTGCAGCATGACGTCATAAGCACGAGCATCAAAAACAGGTTTCAAGAGGAGCAATGAATGCTCAAGGGATGTGTAATTAAAGAAAACAGATCTTTACATAGTTTTCCCATAAAACAAGCATAAAAAGAGACTTAAGATGCAATACATAAGCGATTCTCGAACGGTCGTGACACCTAAACAGTCCTGCAAGCTAATCTCATCCACGACCGAGAACCGCTGCTCATCTTTAATACCACTTGATTACAACAAATCCACAATTCTCCTCAGACATCACGGCTAACAGGACTCAATTTTACGATGTGACGGAGATGAGAATGTTGAATCTCAAACAAAAAGCGTCTACAGGTAAGAATACGTTTATTGTAAGCGCTTTAACTCACCATCTTGTGATTCTGCCTCCCTGAGACGCCGCTGAGGGTTACTAAGGGGAAGAGGGGATGACGTAGTACGCAAAAAATACGTGCATTCCAAGAAGGGCTAAAAGTGACGTAGTACACGAAAAACATTTAGCTCTGCTGATCGATTTAAATGAATCATAACTTTAATGTTTAATGCCGTTTTTAATTATACATTTTAATACTGAAATAAATACATTTATTTTAAAATGAACTATACTAATCCTACCGATTTCAATGATGTTTTAAGCTGCTGATGTGATCGAATCCTCAACAGATATCTTTATAGTTTATGTTTCTGTACACACAGATTAAATAGGATGTGTGGAACTGGAAGAGAATGTCATAATAAATATTGAATAATTCTGTGTATACTGTGTAATATATTATATATTACACATTATAAATAAAATCGTTTTAGTAAATGTATCAGAACGAATCGGTTGAACATTTTTATTAGTAAAATAATAAGCCACATGTTACAAATGCTTCAGAAAATCAAGAATGTAATACAAATATTTGTACAATAGGTGGATTTTAATATGTCCGTATAAAATATTAAAGAAATACATTTTTAAGTGCCTTTTGTTTAATAGAAAATCTGCATATTCAATCAATATAGTGTTTCATTTCATTATCATTAAAGGATTTAAAGCAGAGTTTCTGCAGGAAATTTACATTTGTGAATATGAAAATTCGCCAGTAACAGAATTGACCATATCAGTTGAATCTCTCTGAACGATTCGTTCACAAATCGTACTGAATCGATCAGAGCAGTTCTCGAGTCAGCACCACTGAACTCAACCATTGAATTTGCATACTAGTAACAAGCATACTACTGTTACAGTTCCTGCCATATACATATAAATATATGGAAGAAAAAGTAGTATGCTATTCCGAATTCAGCTAACGACTCACTGAGCCGAGAGTCGTCCCTTTCTGACAACACTTGGAGTGAAATGTGCTTTTAAATGCCTTTTTGTTTTTATGAGCTGAATCGGCTGCAACACGCTGAACTGAGACTTGTCAACTATATGTTGAAATGTTTTACTGAAAACATTTTACAGCATATCATTTCATGACGCGCAATAACAGACGAATCAGTTGTTTTCGAATCGTCTCTTTGAATGTTCGAAAGAACCGATTTGCGGAAATGAGTCTGATTTCCTATCAGTGTAAGGGGAGGGAGATTCTTCTCTTCAGGGATTGGAAGGTAGAGTGCCACGTGCTCGTCTACAGTTGCAAGCCCACATCATCACAGTGTTTAACCCACTTCAATTTTTTTACTGCTACTGAAGCGCCACGAGATATAAACAAGAGTGTCACGTCACATTATAAAGGTATTTTCATGCGGCACATTTGATATTTGTGGTGTTGTCTGATTTGTTTTGACAGCGCACATCCGGGTGCTTGTGTACAGTGAACATGAACCGATGTAAGCTGCTGGACAACTTATAGTCTTTCTGATACAGTCTGCTGTCTAATTAGCTGCTACTTTGCATACTTCTACTGTAATTTTAATACAGGGTTGGAATTATGAAAATTCGTGCTTAATGTTTGAGAATTATTGATATTTTAAAAGCGATAGCATACTTTGTTATCCCACTTAAGAAATTATATGTCGAGTCTGTTTTACTTAAACTCTCTGGTAACATACTAACATGGTATAGTTAGCTGTACATAGTTGTGTTAGTTTGGTGATATTTTATTTTATTCACAGTATATGTTTTACACATTTTCTGTAAAACTACCAGTAAATCAGGTTAAACCGGTAAGGAAACAAATGAACAAAATGGTCTTGACAAGTTTGGACTCATTGAAAGTCATTCTTTGTTTGCTTGTTTTGTGTATTGCTTTTTGTATATTTGTGCATTCAGTTCACTGCAGTAAATAGTGACATTACAAATGTCAAATCTGGTCCACCTTGTTTGTAATACATTGCATTAAAAAGTAACATATGCAGACTGTACAGTTGATGTTGCAGTGTATTGATATTTATAGTATTCTTTACTTTTTTTTTTAAAGCCGTATTGTTTGAGAGAACTTACTTGTTAAGGATTAGTGGAAACTTCATTGATTTTTAACTTGGAAGACTGAACTAAACTAAGTAGGTTATAAGTAGGTCAGACTCTCAGGAGTCCATTTCTCACTTTCACTAGTCAAGATTATTGTTCAAGGCCCTGGTCTGTTTTTTTTTTCCCTGATATCCATACATCTGTTTGCATAGCTGGCCTCACTGTAAGAGCCTTGCTTTTGACTTTCTTATCATAGCATATGGAGATAAGATTCTTTGTTAGATGAGAAACCAGTTAAAAATAAAGTGATATGACACAAATGAAGAGAGCCAATGAGCTCACAGGCCACTCCTGGACTGACACCTTAAATAATATAAATTCACCATTTGTGAATCAAAAATTGCATTTGTTTTGTCCCAAACATAGTTTCAGTTAGTTTTCATAGTTTTCAGTCAAATCAGAACTTGATTTTCATCCAAAATGTCACATTTATTTTGTTCTGTGTGTCTTAGCATAATCTATTCTCTGTAGACTGGAACTGGAAACCATCAATTTACTGAATATTTCTTGTTTTCTGTTGTTTTTCACTCAGGCTCTTTGGAAGGACAGAAAGAACCATGGAAGCTCTGAAGGGCTTTGATATCGACACCCCACGCTGGGATCAGTCCACGTTCATGGGCCGTCTCAAACACTTTTTCAACATCACTGACTGTCGCACTGTTCTGCTGCCTGACTCCAGACTAGATGAAGCCAAAGCTTTAGTGGAGAGCTGCAGGTGAGAAATGGATTGATTTGATGAGGTGATCTTTCTCTCATTCTTCAAATCTTCCTGTTTCTTACTTTCTGTCATGTCTTCTCTTCCCCAGAGCTGGCTCCGTTCCTCCTGGCACAACAGAGGAGCAGCTGCACTATGCCAAGAAGCTGTATGACTCTGCATTTCATCCTGATACAGGTGACAGGATGAACCTGATAGGGAGAATGTCATTTCAGGTGCCTGGAGGTATGGCCATTACAGGGTTCATGCTTCAGTTTTACAGGTCAGTGCTTGAAATGCCTTTTATTTATTTATTTTTTTCTAATAATTTTTATAATTATTTCTAATTTTTTTAAAATAATTATTTCTAATGTTTTATATATATATATATATATATATATATATATATATATTTTTTTTTTTTAAATTATTATTATTTTTTTATTATTTTTTTTTAAAATAACAATATGTACCATATATTTTAACAATTAACCAGTTTGTATGGTCATGTAGGACAGTTCCTGCTGTAGTGTTCTGGCAGTGGGTTAACCAGTCTTTTAACGCTCTGGTCAACTACACCAATCGCAATGCTGCCTCCCCCATCACACCAAAGTAAGTTCCTGTGACTCCTTTCTTTCTTTGAACTTTACTCACTTGCAAGATATTGTAGGTTTGCAGAGTGTATACCTTTTAAAATGTGACGGTCTCGTGATAGCTAGCGATTTATTAACAGATGTCTGGGAAGGAGCTTCAAATGACAGATAAGCTTCAGTAACAGATATGTTTTTTTTTGTGTTGTGTGTATCTTCTTTGCTCAGGCAGATTGGAGTAGCTTATGTGACAGCAACAAGCACAGCGCTGGCCACTGCGGTCGGGCTGAACCTCTACACAAAGGTATTACTCAGCCTCATATAAATAATTAAGGGAATACTCTATGTCTACAGACAGGATCTGTGATATGCAGGTGATTACAATAGAAAATGTACAAACTAAATATTTTAATATATGTTAGTGTGTAAAAATCATGTAATGTACTTTAAATTTAATTTGTACTTTTAAATTTAAAATGCCTTACTATTTTGAAACTACAGCCACAAAAATTATAATATAAATTATATTTCATAATACACATTAAATAAAAAAACACACATCACACATTTATACTAACAATAAAAGAAATAATTATATATTTATTACATTATTAATTATAATTATATAAATTATATATATATATATATATATATATATTAGAAAAATATATAAAAATAAATGAAATATTTACTTGTATACATAAATAATTATTACAGTAGTTTTGTTTAAAAAAAAAATTAAAGTTAAAATAATTAAGCTTTTCTTCCTTTTGCCGTCATCAGTTCAGTTCAACAGCCATATCTACAGTGGTTTTACATCATCAATGGTTTATTTAGCATCTTTAACCTTTGTCTCCTCAGAAAGCTCCTCCACTGGTGGCACGCTGGGTGCCATTCGCTGCTGTGGCCGCGGCTAACTGTGTGAACATTCCAATGATGAGACAACAGTGAGGCATCTTTTATTTTGCTGGGTCTTACTCACTAGATTGACCTGTCTAGATATTAGTATATTCAGGTTTATTCTTTCCTATACAGGGAGATTTTGAATGGCATTGCTGTGACAGATGAAGATGGAAATACACTGGGCCACTCAAGGGTGAGGAGCATTTACCTCACCTGATGAATCTAGTTACAGTTCTGCTCTTAAGTTTACATTCTCCTTGCAAAATCTGTAAGATGTGTATCAGTTTTAGAAAATGATATCATAAAACATTTTATTCTTTATTTAGTACTGCCCTGAAGAAACTGCTTACTGTATATTCCTCAAGACAATTTAGTAACAGAAATTAATCACCTACATACGGTTAACTTTTGCATCATGTCCTTGTATAACTTATATTGTATCTAAGATATCTATTATTGATATAATTTTAGATACCAGAGTATGTAAACTTATGAACAGCACTATCAGTTGAAATAAATCTGAATGTGTTTAGTGCTTAAAATAATCAGTTTAATGATAAGATGCTTTTTTACCTCTAAGTATTCTCTGTTCTTAAGGTACTGAATAAATACTGTATACTGCCTGTGTTTGTCATAGAAAGCAGCTGTCAAGGGCATCACACAGGTGGTCATCTCTCGAGTTACCATGGCAGCACCAGGCATGAGTAAGTGCAAAGAGTTTGGCTGGTGTAATCAGATCTCAGTGCTAAAATAAAGCAGTCCTCATCTCACCCACCAGTCAGTGTTGAATCCTGAGCTGCTTTTTTTTTTTTGTTCTTTTCAGTCATACTCCCCATTATTATGCAGAGGCTGGAAAAATACAGATTCATGCAGGTGAGCCTGATGTTGTTTTGCATCCAAGGAGCACGTAATGGAAAGGAGAAGCGATAAAATTGCCAGTTTATGATCTGCAGGTGTTTCTGTTATAAATTCCCTCTCTCTCAGACCTCAAAGCTGACGTCTGTTGAGTCGTTCTCATATAACAGTCAGTTATCATCAGTGCATACAGGTTTCAAATGGTTTTTAACACTTTTAACTATTTGAATGAACGTTAGCTAATGGTTTAGTGTGCATTATGTAGCATAATAATGTTTTAAATTACAATTATTATAAGTCTTACAAGGATAATGCTATTTTTTATTGTTCATTATATTTTATTGGGATTTCTGGGTCTGTAATGGCTTGCTGTATGTATGATTTTATATAAAACACATTTGCATTTGTTTGTTTCTTTTGCAGAAAATCACATTTCTTCATGGGCCACTGCAAGTCATGATGGTTGGCGTATTGTAAGTGATCACATTTCTTATTTTGAAAATAGCAACAATTGATATGGCAAAAATATGAGATCTTGTTTCAGTTGAAGAAATGACAACATGCCCTTCTCTGTTTCACAGTCTGATCTTCATGGTGCCTGCAGCGTGTTCACTGTTTCCTCAGAGATGGTAAAAATTTGCACATATTGTATTTTTTAAAAGGGATAGTATCTTTTCAAAGGAATAGTTCGCTCAAAAATGAAAATTTGCTGAAAATGTACTCACCCTCAGGCCATTCAAGATGTTGATAAATTGGTTTCTTTACTGAAATGTAGCATCACTTGCGCACCAGTGGATCCTCTGCAGTGAATGGGTGCCGTCAGAATTAAATTCCAAAAAGCTGATAAAAACACCACAATCCACAAGCCTCCAGTTCATCAATTAATGTCTTGTGAAGTGAAAGCTCCTTGTTTGTAAAAAACAAATCCATCATTAAGACAATTTTAACTTCAAACTGTCACTTCACAAGACATTAATTGATGGACTGGAGTTTTGGATTTTTGTGATGTTTTTATCAGCTGTTCAAACTCTCATTCTGACGGCACCCATTCACTGCAGAGGATCCATTGGTGAGAAAATGCTAAATTTATTAGGGCTGGGCGATATATCTCATGCGATATGCATGCGCATCTCGTCAGTAAAGCCAGTTCCTTGATTAGCAGTAAATCTCCATCACCTGTTTTCAAATGGAGCGGCGTTTAATACACAGAGCCGTAGTTCACTGACAAGCTACGCAATATCGCGTTCAATATCGAAG